>JARHVA010001428.1:1022500-1072500 GCA_037957365.1 Torreya grandis | reverse complement strand
AATATGTAGACATCACATATCTGGCCTCTTAAATCTTGTGAAAAACTTTACATAATACATCTTATAAGCAATTAGAGTTCTAGAATGGTGTCTATTATCTTCTTTTCTATTTTCATGGTCTTAATGCACTTTGATATATACTTTGGCCTTTATCTTTTGTTATACGCTTTGCAATAATCCGTTTAATCTGTTAAACGTGGTTGTCCACTAGATCTTCCCCGGCCTCAGGCCGAGTTCAATTTTGATCGTTGCTTGCGATCGAAGGATAAGATATGTTTGAAATGGAATTTGGAGACGAGAACGTAACCTCCCCCTTCAATGCAGATTCATTTTGTTTGCAGATGTTTATTTAGAGTGGTGTTTTGGCTCGGTGGGATCGTCTAACAACATGTTTGCACCTGTAATAAAAATCACATGCAACTACTAGATTAATTGCTTACATGAGAATAAATATTTAACAGAATACCCAAATATTTATTCTTATTCATGACCGATCAACATCATTTAAGATAGGGAGGCAAGATTCCATGTACAGTTAAAAGCAATTGAATAACAGATACCTTGTTTCGATGAGTTATGTACCATGATAAATCAGAATATATACCGTTCCACAACTAATTGCCTGCAAACCATGTGATTATTCTCATAATTGAGATCTGTTTATTCTTCCCTTCCATATTCCACACAGATCCGATTATGGATTACATGGACTTATACCCAAAAAACGACCCTTGACTGGTCCAAGAACATCTATTAAAATCCATATATCATATCTTATCCGTTGTATGGCCACCCATATTCATTTTCTTTATCGAAGATTTACCTATACTCTTTAACTTCAAGATTCGACTTTTAACAGTGGGTGAGTGAATCTTGAATGTCAGTCAACTATTCTCAATTCCCATTTTTGAAGTTGTGGATTGGAGGTCGAAGCAGATGCTACGGATCTGATAAATCTGAGCCAGCAAAGTATAAACTGAATACAGTGGCCAATGTGAAGTAGGCAAAGTACAAAATCAGTTGCTTTAGCATATCATGGAGTGTGGGGTCAGTGAGACTAGTAGTGGTGGCAGTTGGCAGTGGGTATACAGATACTACTTACCTCTTCTGCCCGGGCGGCGTTTGAATGCTTTTTGTTGGTCATTATACTTCTCCAAACCAGTCAAACAAATTTGATTGTGCGTTATCCGTAAGCCACTTTCTTCACCGAAAAAGCTCCCAGTACCCATCATGGCCGTCAGAAATATTCTCAGTTCCATTGTCAAATTCAAGTGCAGGTGCAGCGTTCGGTAGCCAGTGAAATGAATCGTACTGTTAAAGCGTCCGCTTTGTAACTTGTGAGGGAGAAGGATTTTTGAATATTCTCTCCAACTCGAATCTTTTATTGTGCTCTTTTATATATATATATATATATATAATTTCAACGTTTCGATTAGTATAACTTTCTATGGGTTGAATTTTTCATGTTAATTGCATATTTTGTTTACTAGTGGTTGAAGATAATTCAAAACAACATGATTTTTTTTAGATGGGTACTCATTCATATATCTATTATTCATCAAATATATTTAATAAAGATGGTAAAAAAGAGTAATGAATTTGTATTCATGATTCATTATTTATGTTCGTCAAAAACATGGTTCATAATTATATAGTGGTTATAAAAAATCAATAACAAATAGTAAAGTAAAACATTAAAGTATTTATGAACTTTATGCATAGGGAATAGAATCAGAAGGCAGTAGTGGCAGATCGTCCTTGAGATACTAAATATCTTAAGAAGAGGGCTCTCTTGAAGGCAGATCTTAGACATGACCCATTCATCTTACATGTTCTCTAGGGGAACTAATGAAAACATGATTCCCCAACTAAGAGGCAAAGGCATGTAATTTATCATTGGCTCACCACCTTGCACAAGCGAAGACCACTAGGACATACCATATAAACATAATATTTTTATCCTTTTATCACATATTGATGTATTACATTTTGCAAGGACCCATCGAGACTCAATCTCTCTAAGTGCTTACCTTAAGGGATACACTAGGAAAGGGGTGGGCAGACCTTTGATGCTTCGTAGGATTGTTGTTCCTTATTGCCACATTATTACCAATCCAATCAGCTCTTAAAACCATTCCCTAAGATATTTCTCCTCCCTTGAGTACTCCTCCAATCTTTTCCTCTTTCCATTCCTCCTTTTCTTGTCTTAAACCCCTTTTGAATAGTCAACTCTACTGGGTTGATTGGGTTGGCCCAATACAATTTAGAGGTATTTTTCACTTTCTTAGCTTGTTAGCCTTTCAGTCAACTTAGCTCAGATCTACTGAATTGTCCCGAAAAACACACTGGGTCAACCCTGTACAATCGGCATTCCCAGAAGGATTTAGGACAAGATGCGCCTATATATACAAGATTATTTTGGTCATATTCATATGTGCAATCAAGAGTTATTATTCACTCATGCTTCTTCACAATCTGCTCTTCCACCATTCTACTTGAGGAGACTTAGCTTAGGTTTCTTATTTGGAGAATTTAGGGGATGCTTTGGCCTTTCTTAGTGATCCTTACAAACCACAACCTCTTGGAAAAACTCATTGGCTAAGGGAGAGATTGAGTCTCAATGGATTCACATTCAGGTAAGTATATTCTAACTTTGTTCTCTTATCTTTTAGTAGATAGAAGTAGCATAAGTGTCGGCTTGAATAATACTATATTTCATATTTTATGTATTAGGGTGTTAATCATACTTAATTAATTGAAGTTTCCTATGCATGTTTATTTTATTGTTTCTAACCCCCACTTTGTGCCACAAGCTTTGGTATGCACTAGATTAGATTTAATTTCTTGTTATTACAATAAGTGAAATGCTTTAAACCTTAGAACTCCATTAGGGTTGTTGTATGATTGTGTTAGACTGTAGGCTTTGGAACCCTTCATAGCATGATATGTTATGACAAGTCATCCCCTAATCGGGTCTAGCAGATCCCCATATTGGTCATGTTCTCGCTTAACAAGTGTATCCCCAATCGAAAGTGTAGGTATGATGTATCTTCTTTGAGCCATGATTGATTTATAGACACGATACATTTCTGATTGTATACATTATGATGAACCCGACGTGAATCTTATCCCACCACTAGTTGGATTGTCTTCGCATTTCCATTTTTGTTTCTTTTCTTGTTAATATTAGTATTCAATTTGGCTTCACCTTCATATTACATAGTTTAATTAGAGGATTTTTAATTAATCACTTAGTTTCACTATTTCTATTATACACACACATAGCCAAATCATAAAAAATAAACAAGCACTTTAACATTTTATCCATCCTAGGTCAACCTACTTAGATTTCATCACCAAGGGAGAAGTCGACTTGATGCTATAGTCAAGTATAAAGCATGATTAATGGTATATTCTAGCTAAGCACCCAACACCCTTATCATTGCGGTGTGTGAAGTTAGGAGGTAGGCCCCAATACCAAGTCTTTATCATTGCCACTATAGTCACTTTCAATTCAAATTACCTAAAAATATTATTAGATTATTATTTAATACATTGCTTATAGCTAATTTCTATTCACATCAAAAATCATTTTTTAATAATCTTAATAAACATCTCAAGTTAGCCAATTAGTTAGCTCTTTACTTTTTAAGTTGATTGCTTGCTCTTTGTTCAATTGTGTGTGCAAAAACTTGCATTAGCTAGCGTTAGTACAAGGTTTTGTTTTATGTGCCTTAATTGGATTGACCAGCATTGATTCAATTAACTATTCATTTCCCTTCAGCCCTTTCTTTCCTATATTAGCTACAAAAATTATCTTCTTTCATCTCATAACTTATTATCGTCTTTCTTTCTTCCTATCTATTGTACTGGGTTGGCCCACTCGACCCTATACCTTTTTTAACCTCTATGCATTGTATTGGATTGACCTAGTCAACCCTGTATAATTTACAACTCTTTTTTACCTATTTTGTCTATCCCTATTTACTATACTAGATCAACTCAGTCAACCCTATACTATTTTTAGGCCCTATTTTTTGTACTGGATCGACCCAGTCAACCCTGTATTATTTTTTGCCTTTCCTGTTCATCAATCTAACTTCCCATCTCTTCAATTTTGTATTCTATTCATCTTTATTTAGTCAAGATGAAATCTCCTATTAGAATCTTCTTGAACAGTGTTTCACTCAAATTTTGCTATTATTCAAAAGAAGATAGTAAAACTAGAAGTATGGGTTATAGTAAAAATACATGATAAATGGTACATGCATTTAATCAAAATATTATGAAGAACTCCTCTTTGGTTGGGGAGGAAAACCTATAGATAAGATAGTACTAAAGCAAATTTTTTTGTTAGACAAGTAGTTAGGCGGATTGCCTAGCGCTGGCTAGATCATGGAAATGTGGGCTTCCTTAGGGGCTATCAGTCCACCATTTTTAAAATAATTAATCTTATAAAACTAAATATAAGGTACTTTCATCAATAATCAAAAGATATTTAAACTTGAATAACAAGGATATGCTTGATAAAGTAGATAGACTAAAAATGATCTAATTAGTGAGAGACTGATTAGTACTAGTGGGTGGAGGTATGATTCAGGGAAGCTGGAAGAGTTCAGAGAATAGGCAAGAACTCAAGAAAAAGGATCTGGTTGGAAAAAAAGGGAATTTTAGCTTGCTAGTTTTTAACCTATCATAGGTGACTGTCAATGGTTGGGGTGACCATCGGTGGTTAGGTCTAACCGTCGATGGTTAAGATGACCATCAATAGTTGATTGTCCAATTTTGGACTTATCAACAACTAGTGATGGGATTTAGAAAATGAATTCTGAGAGTTTTGGTGCAGGGTCCATTAATTACAAAAGGGATAAAAATAGATAAACGATAGTAATCAAATATTTGACTCACCAAAAATGGATTGATTAATTAGTAGATGTTGATTCATAGGTGGAATTTAGTTTGATTCTGATAAAATGGTGATGCCTAAAAACTTAATTTGAGAGGAAATGATATATTAGCTCTCCCAAACAGATTGTTGATGACACTTGATAACGTTGGATGACCTGTAATAAAAAACTATGAGTACTTGAGCTATTGATAATAGTTATAGATGGATTGATCTCTTTTTGCTCTCCTCTTCTTATAGGGAAGGGCCAGAGGCTCAAGTGGAAGTTAAGAGGTGCTTCTAATTATAAATTGCTCATGCAAGGTCTTCTAAGAGGACTTTTATAACTTATATTTAGAAAAGGTAAGCAATTATTTTCTGGTGTTTGCATACTTATTTGCATGTAAAATCCCAGATGGTAGGGCCTCACCGTCGATGCTTATCCTGATCGTTGATGGTTAGGTGACTATCGATGGTTATCATGAATGTCGATGGTTATCCTAATAGTCGATGGTTAGGTGACTATCGATGGTTATCTTGACCATCGATGATCGAGGCTATCAATCAAAAGTAGCCAAAAAGGGTGCTTTTAAGTCTGACTACTTGATTAGTTAAACTAAAATGGGTTTTTGTTTGTTTAAAGGATCCATGGATTTATTTCAAGGTTCAACAGTCGGTATCCAAATGTGTAGGATTCTAGTGTCTACATTTTCCCTTTTTTGTGATGTGGCTTGAATCAACAAGTTATAGAAAAAATAGAAGCTGGGTGAAGTTGGGGTTACCTCGAGTTTAGGAGGAGGTGTTCCCCCTCAAACTGGGAAGTGATGAGGTAAAAAAAAATTAGGTCAGGGTTTGATAAATGGGTAGGTGGGGTGATAAGGTTGGTCATTTATAATGTGTCGTCAGTGTGAAAAATATGATGAATTACAAGAGTCAAAATTATGCAAAGATGAAAGTTACCAATGGTTGAAAAAGTGAAGAAGACTAGTGACCAATGTAACATGTGACTGTTATAGGCATGGCAGTGAGATACATTTGTTCATCTCCAAAGTAGGTCTAATGTGTCTATGGGTATCCAAGGTAAGAAGTGATCCCATGGAAAATACTAATAGGTTGAGTGTTGTAGGTATTTGAGATAGGAAGTGTTCCCAAGAAGACATAAATGCTTAGTGATGCACATGAGGTGGTGTAAAATGTGTATAGGGAACATGGCAAAGTTGACTAGTGTGGTCAAAATAACTAAGCATAGGTAGTGCAAATTATGTAAAAATACTAATGTAAAAATGATCAACATCAAGGTGGACATGGGCAAAAGGGAGTGTGTGGGTGGGTATGACCAAGCGGATTCTATATGCACTAGGCAAGTAGATGTTGCCTATATAGATGAGGGGATGCAAGAACCCACCTCATCTTCAAGTCAAATGTAATTTTGGTTAAAAATCTGGTATATTTTCTAAGAAAAATGGGTAAGGTAGGTATTGAAAATAGGTAGGCAAAGAATGGGATGTAAAAGAATATCCTATGTTAGGGTAGTTGTAAAGTGGTGATATGACCATCGATGGTTATGGTTGACCGTTGATGGTCAGGGCAAAACCCTAAAAGATGAAATATATAAATAGTGAAATCAAAAAGTCATTTTCATTTTTGACATTTTACCTCTAAAAGATACACTTGAGCAACTTTCTACTATTGCATTTTGTACCGAGGGTCGACCAAGTTGATTTTGATGTGGGGAACTATGATTGGTTGAACTAGTGCTTGAGATGATTCAGTGTGTGTTGACTGAGATGGATGGTGGATGAAGGCAAAACCAAGAGGAGGGATGTGGGATCCATCTGTGGTACAGGTAATAGAATGAGGTAGGGAACATGTGTCATTTGCTAGTGTGGTAGATAAAAGTATTTATGTATTATGTAATGGTAATTAATAAGAAGATTTGGTGAAATTTTATGTTTAAACTATTAGGGTTTAACCTAGGAATGCCCTAGTTGGAAAATTAAGCAAAATGTAGAGAATATAGAAATTGGGGGGGAGAAAAATAGTAGGTAGGATGTAGGAAGGTAGTGTAGATCTAGTGCAGTTGTGAAAGTGTGATGTATGTATGGATTTGGGAATGGGTAGGGCACAGAAGGTCATGGCCTGATGGTATGTAGTGACCATCTATGATCACTCCAATCATTGATGGTCGAGGGTTCAAGTCAAAAGGTGCCTAGGAGACCATCAACGGTTGGGATAAATGTCGATGGTTGGCCCCTAGTTCTAAATAGAAATTTTTTTGGCCTAGCCAAAAAAAAATTGTATGTTCTTTTGATTTTGTGGTTGCCACAGGGCAAATGTAGAAATAGGGGTGAATATAAGATTTAAGAGGCAACATAAGGTGTTTATGCTTTGAGGATGCTTAGAATTTGTAAGATAAGATATGGTAGAATATAAAATAGGATTATAGCTCAGGTGAATTCTCATTGATTGGTAGAGTTAATTCTATTTGTAAATATGCTAAAATGATAGAATTAATAAATAGTGGATGCAGGCATATGTGTTTAACATGTTAAATAAAATGCAATCCTAAGAGAAGATTCACCTAAGGGATCATGTTCTTGTACTCTTTGTGTAGGTACAAGATGCAATGAGCAATGAGAAGTGGAGACACATGGAGGTCATAGGCTTAGGTTCAATATGGCATTATCAACACATGGTCTAAGATCCTAGGATGTTGGTAGCACTGATCAAGAGATGGGACCCAATGACCAACACATTTTAGTTACCAATAGGTGAGGTCATGATACTACTGGAGGATGTTGTGAGGATCACTTAGTTACCCATATGTGGGGATCTGATATACCTAATAAAGAGTGAAGAGTGGGACTATTATATGAACTAGATTTACAGTGATGATTAGAGATAGGCAGAGTTCCATACAGATGGTTTCAGGTATGGTCCTATATATTAGCTTGCTCTTTATGACAGGTGCCTGGTTACAATGTTGGAAATATTGTCATTGATGTCAAAGGTCTAGCATTATTGGTGATAAAGGCCCCATTGCATTTAATGTTGTTTATCTTGGCTAATGTGAGTTAATATTTATTTAATATTAAAGAATATATTTTTGGTTGCATATGAGACAAAATAAGGGCCCATGAAGAAGTCGAAGAGCCACGGGATAAAGACAAAAGAAATATGGGATGCATTTTCCCATGAAGAGTCATCTTGGGGAATACCAAGAGTCACCAAGTGAAGATAAAAGAGGAAGGGTGAAATTTCTCATGAAGGGACACTTTGAGGAATACGAAAAGTCACCAAAGATAAGGACAAAAGTGGGAAGGACTTTTTTGGTCATGAAGGGTCACCACATGACTTTTCAAAGGCCTGAATATGAAGGGTCATCCAAGATTGGTGCCATTTTCCATGAAGATTGAAGGGTCATAAAGGGGGAAGGCCAAAGGTCATTTGGAAAGTTGTAAATAAAGGTTTGAGAAGCCATTTTTAAATATGGAAGAAGGAGGATGATTTGATATTGTAATATCTAGCTTAGAAGAGCAATTGTGAGAGATGAATATGATTTGTATTTGTTATATCTAGCTTAGAAGAGCAAAGGTGAGAGAGAGGAAAGATATGTTGTATTGATCTATCATTTGTTGAGATAACAACATTAAGAGATAGGTGTGTGGTATACACAAAGGGGTTGGTGCTCCTATGGGTTGGTGCTCACGAATAGTAGCTAGGTTGGTGCTCGGTAAAGGGGTGTGGTGCTCCTATGGGTTGGTGCTCATGAATAGTAGCTGGAGTGGTGCTTAGAAAAGGGGTATGGTGCTCCTGCAAGCTTGGCTTGCGAATATTTTTTGGGTTTTTTCTCATTCATATACTTGAGATTGTTCTCCATGGTTTTTCCCACATTGGGTTTCCACGTTATATCTGGTGTCTCTCTCTATCTTGTGTGGTGTTTATTGTTTGAGTTTTATTGCATATCTTGAATGTTTGAATAAGTGAAATTTGGTTAAAGGAAATTTTTATAAGATATATGATATATTGATTCATAACCCCCCTCTCAGTATATCCCATGCTTAACAATTAGTATCAGAGCAGGTTCTTTTTTGAAAAGTTTTACAGCTTGAAGGTAGATCGGGAAAGCACGATGGCTACATCACAGGAAGGATTTTCTACAAATAAGGCACCTTTGTTGGATGGAACAAATTATGCTTTTTGGAGCATGAGAATGAAGGTTTATTTGATGGCCCTTGGATTCGACATATGCAAAGTAGTGGTGGAGGAATATGAAGAGCCACATACATCTACAATTACTCCAGTAGAAAAGAAGGCAAGTGAATGTAATGTTAAAGCTTTAAATGCTATTTTATGTGGTTTATGTGAATCTGAATTTGTTAAAGTTATGCAATGTAAATATGATCATGAAACTTGGGTAAAAATTGAGAATATTTACAAAGGTGATGGAGAGGTTCAGCAAGCTAAGCTACAGACTTTTAGAAGGTAGTTTGAAAGTTTGAAGATGGAAGAAGAAAAAGATATAGCAAGTTATCTTTTACGAGTTGATCAGGTCATAAATCAGATTCAAGGTCTTGGAGAAACGTTGGATGAGTCAATGGTGGTGCAAAAAGTTTTGAGATCTCTACCAATGAGATATGATGCAAAGGTTTCAGCAATTGAGGAGATGAAGAATTTAACCAAGCTAAAGATGGATGAGCTTCATGGTATTCTCATGGCATATGAGATGCAAATAGAACAAGATAAACCCTCAAAGAGAGAAGCGACTTTCAAGACATCAAAGAAAGAGAAAGCTAAAATTCAAGAATCAAGTGATAGTTCTAGTGATGATGAAGATGAAAACGGAGCACTTTTCATTCACAAGCCCAAAAGAGGAATAGGTAAATATTAAGGAAAATTACCTTTTAAATGTTTTAACTGTGGAAAGATTGGAATTTTTTTAGCTAGATGCCCAGATAAGGTTAATGATGATGAAGAAGAAAATCCTACATAAAATAAGAATTTCAAAGGCAAATCTAAGAAGGGATTCGAGAAGAAGAGACTATATTCTAAAGATCCTAGCTCAGGCGAAGATAGTGGAGTCAGCGATTCAGAAGAAGAAGAGATTATATTCATGGCCATACATGAAGCTGATCAAGAAGAAGAAGAGGAGGAAGCTGAAGTGAATATGGAAGGAGAGCTCATTTGTGCCTTAGAAGAGTTATAAGCTGTTCAAAAGAAGAATCGAAGATTAAAGTGCCAGATTGAAAAAAATGAACAGGAGTCAAAGGAAATGATTGAATATCTACAAGCACACTTTAAAGAATCCAAGAAGATTGAAGAATATCTCATAGCATAGTTGGAAATAGCAAGAAAAGAATGTCAAAGGTATATTATTAAAATTGCCTCTTTAAAAGAAGATATTAAGAAAGCAGTTAGTGATAAAGTAGTCAGTGATTCAAAATTTGAAGATAACACTAACATGCTGAATAAGATATTGGAAAGTCAAAAAGCATATTCAGATAAGATAGGGATCATTTTTGAAAAGAAAAAGAGCTATTTTGAAGCTCTTACACAAGAGGAAACAAAAAGGGGAGAAGTGAAGAATACAAAGGACATTCCAAATAGAGAAGGCTGGAAGGAACAAAGCTACAAAAGGCAATCAGATCAGAGATATACAGATAGGTCTTATTTTTATGGCTATTATTTTTATTGTAATGGATATAATGTAGAAAAAGAGCTAACAATTTCAGAAATAAGGAGAAGGAAAGTCAAGTAGAGTCAAGCAGAAGCCACAACTCTTTTGTTCCTCTATCAAGCTTTGATGAAGAGACCATAGTATGCTACAAGTGCAACAACTTTGGACACATAGCTCGGTATTGTAGAAGCGTGTTTGAGTCAATCAAGAAGGATCAGAGCTTCAAAGCTCCATTCATCAAGAAGAAGGATCATAGTCTCAAATCTCCATTCATCAGGGAGAAGGTTTAGACATGTTCATGGTAGAAGAAACAACATGAAGATTCTATGATGGTTCAGACAGCTCTGCATGTAAGAGGTAAAGATCAGCCATGGTTAATTGATAGCAGATGTTCAAGGCATATGACAGGTGATAAAAGTAAGTTCATATCTCTAAAGAAGATCAATGGTGGTATAGTGAGATTCAGAGATAAAACCACTGCCAGGATAGCTGAAAAAGGTACTTTGAGTTTGGATTATGGTATAACTAAGACTAAGTATGTTTTATATGTAAAAGGTCTTAAGCATAATCTGTTGAGTGTTAGTCAAATATGTGATCAAGGATATACATTAAAGTTTCATAAAGAAGTTTGTGAGATTAGAAGAAAAGATTCAAATGAGTTGATTGCAAATGCTCAAAGGACAGGGAACAATGTATATGTTTTGTCAGATGTCTTCTCAAAGGCACGATCAAAGGATACATTCAAATATCAACAAGAGGAGTTGGGAGTAATTTCTATTACTTCCTGCCATTGATGTTTAGCATTAGTTGAGGGGGAGCTAAGTGTTAGCTCCAGGTAGGCCCTTTGCCATTGATGTCAAAGGGGGAGAATAAAAAGTACAAGTACAGGTGCAGAAATAGGTATAGGTTGCTACAGTAAGGGGGAGTTACTGTATGTTTTTAGATGACAGGATGTGTAGGTAACAGGATGTGGTAGTTTTAGGATTGGGGTTGCCATCAATGACAAAGGGGGAGATTGTTGGAAATATTGTCATTGATGTCAAAGGTCTAGCATTATTGGTGATAAAGGCCCCATTGCATTTAATGTTGTTTATCTTGGTTAATGTGAGTTAATATTTATTTAATATTAATGAATATATTTTTGATTGCATATGAGACAAAAGAAGGGCACATGAATAAGTCGAAGAGCCATGGGATAAAGAAGAAAGAAGTATGGGACGCATTTTCCCATGAAGAGTCATCTTGGGGAATACCAAGAGTCACCAAGTGAAGACAAAAGAGGAAGGGTGCAATTTCTCATGAAGGGACACTTTGAGGAATATGAAAAGTCACTAAAGATAAGGACAAAAGTGGGAAGGACGTTTTTGGTCATGAAGGGTCACCACATGACATTTCAAAGGCTTGAATATGAAGGGTCATCCAAGATTGGCACCATTTTCCATGAGGATTGAAGGGTCACAAAGGGAGAAGGCCAAAGGTCATTTGGAAAGCTATAAATAAAGGCTTGAGAAGCCATTTGTAAATATGGAAGAAAGAGGTTGATTTGATATTGTAATAACTACCTTAGAAGAGTAGTTGTGAGAGATGAATATGATTTGTATTTGTTATATCTAGCTTAGAATAGCAAAGGTGAGAGAGAGGAAAGAGATGTTGTATTAATCTACCATTTGTTGAGATAGCAACATTGAGAGATAGGTGTGTGGTATACATAAAGGGGTTAGTGCTCTTGTGGGTTGGTGCTCACAAATTGTTGTTGGGTTGGTGCTCAGTAAAGGGGTTGGTGCTCCTGTGGGTTGGTGCTCACAAATAGTAGCTGGGTTGGTGTTCGGCAAAGGGGTGTGGTGCTCCTGTGGGTTGGTGCTCATGAATAATAGCTGGGGTGGTGCTTGAAAAAGGGGTATGGTGCTCCTGCAAGCTTGGCTTGCAAATATTGTTTGGGTTTGTGCTCATTCATATAGTTGAGATTGTTCTCCATGGTTTTTCCACATTGGGTTTCCATGTTATATCTAGTGTCTCTCTCTATCTTGTGTGGTGTTTATTGTTTGAGTTTTATTGCATATCTTGAATGTTTGATTAAGTGAAATTTGGTTAAAGGAATGTTTTATAAGATATATGAT
This sequence comes from Torreya grandis, assembly GCA_037957365.1. Classification (NCBI taxonomy): domain Eukaryota; kingdom Viridiplantae; phylum Streptophyta; class Pinopsida; order Cupressales; family Taxaceae; genus Torreya; species Torreya grandis. Next base: position 1,059,821 of record JARHVA010001428.1, on the reverse strand, counting down.
ATACTAATTCACCCCCCCTTAGTATATCCTGTGATTAACATAAAATGATGATGATGGCTCTGATGAGCTTTGTGCTACCAGATTCAGTTGGTGGGTAGTTTCCATATATATATTTTTAGTATGCTGGTTGAGATATTCCTAGAGAGGACTTTGTTCACCTGGGCATAGATGTTATTTGTATAGGTATACAAGGAGTTATGGTCTTTCAAGGTACTTTGATGCTATGACATTAGCATCAAATTAGTGTTACATTGTTGGGCATATGAGCATATCAGGGTATTGAGACCCCTAGGTTTACCTGATGACACTTATGCACCAATAGATTATGTGGCTAGTTTTATGCAATAGAGGAGGTCATTCACTTACATAGGGGTGGGAGGTAGGGTAAGGGATATGGATTAGTTTTGAGATGCTCTCAAGGGTTTGGTGCCTGGGGATGTGATATGGTGGACATATGTTGGATGGCCACATTGGGCGGGGTTGAGGTTTCATATGATAAGGTTACAGAGCTGGGATTGGATATATGGCTAGTAGGAGATGGAGATAGAGAAGATCCCTTTCGATTGTGTACAAAGATAGTTTGGACTTGTACAGGGGATTCCTGTTAACATGGCATAGTATTAGAAGGATGGAGAGTCCCTACTACTTGAGCGATAACCTATAGATACAGTTTGGGATTTTGAGGAGTTTCTAGTGAGGGCCCACATTGATGATGTGGGATTTTATGATGGGTACGCTACTTGGTATTAGGGTTGGTATGCCATAGTGGAATTTGGTTGGGGAGATAGGGGAAGCAAGCCATGGATTTGGATCCAGCACATGTGCAAGCATAGACACAAGGTGGTCCTCAAGTGGTGGCTATTTTAGTAGTAGCCCAGGCATAGGTTGCCTTACTATAGGGATAGGTGGTGGAATTATAGGGCTAGGTGGCCACCTTGTAGTGATAGATTACTAATTTTTAGGGGTAGGTGAGTACTGTGACAAGAGAGAGGGATCAAGCATAGGTGCAGGTGACTAATTTACAAGCACAAGTAGTGACACTGTAGGGTCAAATTGGTGCTCTTTAAGGGTAAAATGGTATATGAGGAGCAAGTGTTATTGTAAGAGGGATAATAGATATAGCATCATGGGCATGGTACTTGGCCATGATCCAAGAGTTACGCTATTATGAGATGATGGTAAAGGAGTAGTTACCCCATGTTATGAGATTTGCAAAGTACAGAGCCTAGGCGGTGGAGTAGTAGTAGATACTCCTAGTCAGTGGGCATCCATAGTTGGTCATATAGGGGTCCCAAAGGGACCGCTAGCAAGTATAGGTCCTGATGGTGCTAGTGGTAGTGGTCTAAGTGCCCTAGGGGTTTGATATTTATGAGATATGATATTTAGATATGATTTTTTATTTTGACCTATGTGTTGATGTAGTGAGATGTATATTGTTTTGAGAGAGAGAGAGATAGAGATATCTATTTATTTATGTATTGACCATCTAGATTCTACTTCGTGTGTGTGTGTGTGTGTGTGTGTGTGTGTGTGTGTGTGTGTGTGTGTGTGTGTGTGTATACATATATATACATATACATATATACATATATACATATATATATATACATATATATATGTATATATATATATATATGTATATATATATATATACATATATATATATATATATATATATACATATATATATACATATATATATATACATATATATATACATATATATATATACATACATATATATATATATGTATGTATATATGTATATATTGTGATGATGCTTATTTGATTGTCATGCTTATGGTAGATTGATCTAGCTAGGCATGTGTTGAGATAGTGGTAGTTTGTTTTAATGATATGTGATGATGATGTGGTGTTATAATGATGAACATGATACAATGAGTTTGCTTTCACTTTTGCTTGTTCTTGATTTTGATTTTTATATTTTTCTTTGATAAAGACTTGTTTACACATGGTAAAAGGATTACTTTTCTGAAGGCAAAACTAGGAATGCATAAAATTTCAATAGGTAAAAGGATTAGAGAGACAATAACCATAGGAACCGCTTCTCAGAGGAAGAGGAAGTACTAAGAGAATCATGCCTTGGGTAGATTCGTGGTACCCAAAGTTTAAGATTAAGGCATGTTTTTGTAATGGATAATCACATGATTTAGTTTTAGTTGGTTGTCCCTAGAAGAGAGAGATGTATATGATATGCAAGGGATGAGCTTAAGTTAGACAAATAGTGATTTAAATTTCCTTCATTCAACAATAGAAAAGATGTAGATGTGAAGCGTTAAGAGGCTCACGTTCTGGGTGTCCATCAAGAGAGGACAACTGGTAAGCTCCATATCCATGCTTATGGGTTATGATGTAGGGTCTATGCTAATTGAAAGAAAATTTACCTCCCTTACTCTTCTCCATATTTGTGATATGCTGATTTTCCTTTAGGACAAGATCACCAACATTAAACTCCCATACTTTAATGTTCTTGTTATAGTCACATTTAACACGCTCTTGATAGACATGAAGATGGGTGAGAGCAACTAAATGAAATTCATCCAATAGTTCAAGTTGAGCTAATTGTTCTTGATGATAGTCATCTTCAGAGATGAGGTCTCACAAAGATATGTGGAGAGATGGGATTTAGACATCGCGAGGGAGTATAGCCTCCACTCTAAAGACTAGAGAGAAAGGCATAGCACTCGTAGGACTATGAATGTTGGTATGATAAGCCCATAAAGCAAAGGGAATATGCAAGTGCCAATCCTATCTTGAGGTATTGATCATTTTGGTGAGCATATTGTTAAGGGTTTTATTGGAGGCCTCAACTTGTCCATTTGTTTGTGGATGATAAGGTGATGAAAAACTAAGTTTGATGCTAAAAGAGTCACAAAGAGCTTAAACATGCTTATTTTTTAAAGATTTACTGGTATCAATGATAAATTTATGGGGAACACCAAAGTGACAAATTATATGGTGATTGATGAAATCAATGATTTTATCTGCTTTAGTTGAGATAAGAGGGTCCACTTCTACCCAATTAGTAAAATATTTAGTGGTAGTGATTATAGATTAATGCCATTATAAATAATGGGGATTAATTTCCCCAATAAGGTCTAAGCCCCATTATGATAAGGGCCAAAATTCCTTAGATACTTGAAGACTATTGCTTGGTGCATGATGAAGGCTAATGTGATGTTGACATTTGACACACTTTTTTACATAATCACAATAGTCTTGGTTGAGAGAAGGCCAATAATAGCTGAGGTAAAGGATACACTTAACGATGTCAAGACCATTAAAGTGACCTCCACAAACTCCATCATGTGTTTCTCTGATAGCATGAGAGGATTCATGAATTTATAGGCAATGAAATAGGACATCAAAGCCATGCTTGTAAAGGATGCCCCCTAGTATGGTGTAATAGGAAGTGCCTTGAATAAATGCTCTATGAGCATTTCTAGAAAGATTAGGGGGAATGGTGACACTATTAATATAGTCAAAAGTTTTCTACTACCAATAGTTAGTCAAGATATCTATCATGTTAAAGATGGTAGGAGAGCTAGATTTGATTAAGGATGGCTCAATGAGGCAGTGGAAAATAATGGATAATTTAGAGTCTGAAGGTGCAGATGGGATTTGAGAAGTAAGGGAAGCCATTATATAGGCAAACTTATTCATGGATCGAGGGGTAGTTTAGATTATGTAGTGTTCAAATGACATTAGTAATACATCAGCTAGGTGTTTGTATTACTGTAAAACATCATTTTTGCACTGGTATATGCCATTGATTTGGTTAACCACAAGTTGGAAATCACCAAAGATACTGATTATTTTGACTCCCAAGGCCAAAGTAGTTTGGAGACCTATTACTAGGGCTTCATATTCAACCATGTTATTGGTACATTGGAAGTCAAGCTTAAAAGATAGAAGTAAGGGCTCAATGTCAAAAGGAATTAGGATAATTCCTACCCCTCCATCGTGTTGGCATTTGGATCCATCAAAGAACATGGTAATTTAGTAGGTAAAATATGCCTAAGAGAGAGTAGTGATATTCTCATCAAGGAATTTTGAAGGAAGAGGTTGGGTATCGAATAGAGGGGATTCAACTAGTTGATCAGCTATCACCTGTCCCTCTAATGATTTTTTTTAAGAAACTCAAGATTGAATTTGGCCAAAATCATAAGCCACTTAGCCATTCGTTAGTTTTGATAAGGTCGAGAGTGCATATACTTGAGTGGATTGGTATTAGTAATGATGAAATTTTTATGGTTAAGGAGGTAATGACGAAGCTTGTTAGCTACAAAGACTAGTTCTAGACAAAGTTTATTAGTATGGGTATATCAAGTTTCATAGTCAACAAGTGTTCAGTTGATGTAATATATGGCTTTCTCTTTATGTTGGTCATCCTGATGTGAAAGCATTGTTCCTAAGAAGTGGTCAATGGCTAAAATATACAGGTAGAAAGGTTCATCCTCTCATGGAAGAATAAGAAATGGTGGGGAAAGGAGATATCCTTTAAGTGAATCAAAAGCCTTTTGAAAATCCTACCCCCACTTGAAAGAGGTGTCCTTCTTAAGGAGGTGATGAAAAGGTTGTCAATGGTCAAATAGTTGAGAAATGAAATGCAAAATAGATTGGAGTTTCCCCTGAAGGCTATGGAGTTGTTTAACATGGGGAGGCATTTCTAACATTATTTTAACTTTGGTCTGGTTGACTTCGATTACACATAGAGAGACAATAAAACCAGGATTTTACTTGATAAGACCCCAAATATATACTTCTTGGGGTTTAGGCAAACATGGTAGTAGATAAGGGACTCAAAGATGATTTTAAGAACATCCAGGTGATCCTTTCAAAACTTTGATTTTTTGAGAAGGTCATCCACATAGTCTTCCATAATTTTGTGGATAAGGTCATGAAAGATGTAGGTCATTGCTTGTTGGTAGTTTGCCCCAACATTATTTAGACCAAAAGGCATAACCTTATAGAAAAAATTTCCCAAGGGGTGATAAAAGTTTTTTTATGTTGATCTTTAGGGGAAATCAAGATTTGGTTATATCCTAAGAATCCATCCATGAGTGAAAGCATTTCATGACTAGTTGTAAGATCAACGAGCTAGTCAATGCTAGGTAGAGGAAAGTCATCCTTTGGGCAAGCAAGATTAAGGTATTGAAATTCAATGCAAATATTAAGTCCCCCAGTGGCTTTGGTAAATGGGACAATATTAGAAACCCATTGGGGATAATCGATAGGTTGGATAAAATTGACAGAGAGGAGCCGTTGGAGCTCCTCCTTTACAAGGAGAGCTATGCAAGGGTGCATTCATCGAAGCTTATATTAAACAAGTTTAACATCATGATGAGTGATAATGTTATGGGTGGTGATAGCAAGTTCAATCCTAGGAATGTTAGCATACGACCAAGTAAATGTGATGCTATGGTCCTGAAGAAAGGTAGAAAAGTCTTGTTGTTTGATAGAATCCAAGGATTGCCCAATTTTGATGATATGTGGGCTCTCATCAGTACCCAAATTGATATATATTGTGGATTCATTTATCATAGTGGAAACTTCAAGAGGGAGAGATTTGTGGATGGAATGATCCTCCACACTAAGGTAGGTGAGGACAAAATGACTATCTTGTCATTGGAAGGTGTAAATGGTAAGGGAGTCCTTTGTAATGAGTTAAGGATGGGTGAGAGGAAGAGTTATGGTATCCTCAACTTTTTGATAGGTCAAAAATCCTAGGCTAATCATTGAGATAAAAAAATTAGGTGGGATGATATCATCCTCCTCACTTGGAGGTGGAGGTAAATAAGATGGGGGAGAAATTGTTTCTCCCTCAATGGTAGAGGGTGATTACATGGTTTTCTTCTTTGGAAAGATAAAGCTGAGCTCATGCTTCTCATGTAGTTTTTGGGTTTAAATTGAGGGTTATGCTCATATTTTCCCAAACCTAACCCCTTCCAAGCACACCTATGAAGGTATGTCTTGATAAAGGAGGGTTTATCAAAATAAGAAAATCCAACGGTATATGGGTGAGGATAAAAGGTGTTGATGGTGCTTGTCAAAGGCTTGTCAACTCATACATAGATAAAATGGGTTTGACAAGAGGGAGATCCTAGGGATGTGATTGCTCCCAAATTGGGATCATATCCTGGTTGGTTGGTAAGCTACCCATACACGTGAGGTGTAGGGAAAGTATCTATATCCAAGAGGTAGTATTATCCTAAAGAAATATGCTAGAAGGTCAATTCTAAGGAGTCATTTATTGGTATGTGTTTAGAGGAGAGATGTGTTAATAGATACCTCATGAGAAGAAGAAGAAATGGTTTCTTTAATAGGTGATGGAAGCAAATCCGGTCTAGATGAATATTTGGTAAAGGATGGTAAAAGAATGGCACTAGGTCGATACATCACATTTCATGCCGTAAAAGGGCTTGGGTTAGCATGTATAGTAATCACTTGGCCCTCATATTCAAATTTAACACAATGATGTAGGGTAGATGGAACACAAGCCATGGCTTAGATCTAAGGTTATCCAAGTAGGACATTATATTGAAATTCCCCCTTAAACACATAGAAAAGTTTAGGGAGTATACATGGTCCTAAATGAATGCAGAGGACAATAGTTCCTAAGGTAGTGGCCATGGTGTCATTGAAAGACCAAATCATAGAAGAGGTATCAGACACGATGTTGGTAGGTATATTAAATTGGTTATAGGCATGGGATGAGATGATATTGATATTAGCCCTTCTATTAATCATTACTTGATTAATGCAGGTTTGGTCAATGTAGACAATGATAAATAGGGCAAGATTAGGGTCCTCAAGATGGGTAGAAGGTATCTCTGAGGATTTAAAGGTGATAAGAGTGGAGAGTTGTAGAGTGCCAACAAAGGCCACAATAGGTTGGGTATCATTAGGCTGAACCTCAATGGCTTGTAAGGCCTCAATTAGTGTTTGGTGATGATGAGGTGAGGTAGAAATGAGTTCTTAAAAAATTATCTTGGCAGGGGTTTAGTGTATCTACTTAAGGATAACCCACCTAATTGATTCAAAAGGGTTTGATTTGGTGGTACCCAAGATAGTTATTTTAGGTTGGGGTGATGGTAAAAAGGCATGGGTTTGACCAAGTTGAGAGGTAGAAGATGGGTATGTCTAGGGAGTGGACACTTTAGCTTTGCCCTTATCATTTTGTTGTGATTGTGTAATAATATTATAGTGTGGGAAGGGGGGATGGTAGATGATTGGTTTGGTTGTTCATCACTTTTAGGTGAGAGTGAGGAGGTGGGTGAATGTTGGGCTATGGTTGGTTGTTAAAGTGACATGATGGTAATCGTAAGTTTATCTTACAATAGATCATCTTCCTTATAAAGCTGATGGGCAATATGTTGGAGAGCCTTGTAGTTCTCTGTGTCATGTCCTGGGGTCTCATGGTAGGAGTAGATTCAACTGTCATCAAACTAGGCTGGTTTGGAGTGAGAGTGGTCAAAAGGTCTGATGGGTGGAAGGCTTAGGGTAGATTTTTGACATAACATATGTGAAATTATTGAATAGGATTCAGTATAAGGTGATGGCATACTAGAAGGCAGAGGTTTTACAAATGTAGGCCTCTTTGTGGGGGGAGTAGGTTTTGGGTTAGTTTTGGTAGTTGGTCTCAGGCAAGGTTGGTGGGTAGATGCCCTAATGGAGGTAGATGGTTTGGAGGTAGAAGGTATAGAAGAAGGAGTTTTGAGCATAGATAGGAGGGTAGACTCAACTAGGTTATCCAAGAAAGAGGGCTTGGTAGAGATATTGGTGGATGTTGTTATAGAAAAGGGGGTAGGTTTTCTAGATGAAGTATAGGTAACTGGGAGGGTAGAGGGATGGGGTCCCAAAATAGAAGGTAACTGGGAAGGGTGTTGTTTAGACCTAATACATGGTCTAGTCTTGGATACTTTTGTGCTCATGGTTTCTTTGTTTGGTAATTTTTTATTCAAGGTAAATGGAGAAGGATCTAATTTTAAAGGTGGGTGTCTAATACTAGGCATAGGAAGGATTCCTAAGGTCTAGGTAAATTTCATGAGGAGGGCATGTGATGATTTGGGTGGAGGTAGGTGAAATGGCCTTGTCATGGCTTCTTTGAGAGAGGAAGGTGATGGATCTATAATGGGTATAGATATACTAGCAGATCTGATTTGGTGGGGGAGACCTATATGATGCTAAAAAGTGGCTCTATCCATGTTAGGCTGAGAGAGAAAGTCCAACTTTTGAACTAATCAAGAAAAAGGTTTATATATTGGTTTTATACCTTAGAAATTTGGTTTAGAAGAAATTTTGATAGGAGGGGAAGAAGAAAGAGGGGTATACTCATCCTTCTCTTCATGTAAAGGGGAGATGGTTGGTGGAAGAAGGTTATGGGTTGATGTTTCTTCTCTAGGCACCACCTCCATAGGAGGAATGATTGGTTGATTGGTTGGAGGTGGTGTGACTATGATTATCTCATCGGGTAAATATATTGACAGGGGTCTCGAAGATATCATGACCTTCATGAATGAAGCCATGGTAAATAATAGCTCTTCAATGTCAATTTTTGACTCTAAGGAAGGTGGTCACTATTCCTCACTCAAAGGAGTAGGTGAAGTTGTTGGGGAGGTAGTTGTTTTGTCTATAATTGGAATATCAAGAACCATATTAACCAGTGTTGTGAGTACATTATACTTGTTTGCTTTCTTATTTTAATGGAGGGTGATTTGGAAAAGGTTTCTTGAAGATATCAAGAGCCTAGTTCTGAGGTGCATTGGGATTGTCAAAGACAAGTTCCCCCTTATCAATAAGGGATTGGATAATGCCTTTAAAGGTATTTAACCTACTAACATCATGCCAACTACATGGTGAAAATAACAAAGATCATTCTCAATGTACTAATTTAGGGGAGGATGAGAAGAATCAAATTATTGTGGGGGTTTAGTTGGGAGAACCTGTATGAGATTGGCCTTAAATATATTCTCCGAGTGGGGTAAATTTCTTTGGGTTATTTCGGTTTGGGTTTCACATGTTTTGGTTTGGAATATTAGAAGAGTTTTTTTTACTGATATTTGGTGGAGGGGTTGTTTTAAGGACAATTGTATTCATATTTGCCTTGCCCTTGGTTCCCATACTGGTTTGGTTACCAGGTTTAGAAGAAGAATTCTAATTGGTTTTAAAGGTGGAATTTTCGCTACGTAACTTTAATTTACCTTCATATATGGCTCTATTTTCCAATTTTTGTGCCATGGTAAAGGCTTTGTCAAATTCTCTAAAACTCTAGACATGTAGGGTGGAAGAGATGTGCTTTACACAAGCATGAGCAAAGAGTTTGATCAATTTTCGTTGATGTAAATTGAATGATAATTGGTTGATGAGACTTCTCCAATGAGCTACGAAACTAGCTAAAGACTCATCATCAAATTGACAAATGGCATAAAGATTAGTAATTGAGACCTTCTTAGATATGTTGATGGATAAATGGTCTAAAAACATCTGAGCCAGTTGATTGAAAGAAAGGATAGAGTGTTTGGTAATGGCACTATACTAGTCCAAGGTTGGGCCAAAAAGTGACATGGGAAATATGCACAAAAGAAGAGCATCATCATAAGCAATCATGTAATAGGAATGCCTAAATGTTTTTAAATGCTATTGGGGATCTTCTTTACTATTGAATTTAGTAAATTTAAGAAGTTCCCATTGGATCAAATATGGCCTGGTAGGGACTGAAGGATGAATTGGTTCATTACATATTTGATCATAGGACAAGAGATTATGGGGTCTAGAAATGGATGACTCTAGTTTTGTCATCTTATCCATGATCATTTTCATCATATTTATTTGTGGTGATGGACTTGGAGGATTATAGGTCAAAAATTATGGCTGAGAGGGGACAATATATTGGTAATTCATTAGTGGTTGGGAGATTGCCCCATATTAATAGGTAGGTATAAATGGTTGGGTTGAAGGTATATGGGTATAGGTAATGGTTAGTGGTTGAGTGATGTGGGAATGCCCTTGTGGGTTAGAGACATATCCAAGATTGAGTATGGTTAGAAATTGCTGAGAGGTGATTATAGGCTGGGTGGAAGATATATAAGGGTAAGGGGTGGTTGGTGGTTGGGTAACATGGAGATGCACTTGTAGGTTAGGGACATAACCTAGTTTGGATATGGTTGGTAATCATTGAGTGGTTACTGTAGGTTGGGTAGGAGTCATGGTTGTGTTAAAAATCAAGGGCAAGGTAGTGACTTTAGTACATATAGGACATGTAGTGGTAGGTATGGTCATTCCCAGATTTTGAAGAGTGGTAGTGATTAACAGATTGAGGTAGGTAAAAGGGGGGTTTGACCTACCAATGGTAAGCACTCCCAAGGTAGAGGATTCAATGGTAAGGGTAGAAAGGGTAAGGGTAATAGTTGGTTGGATGGGTTGATTTTCCCCCATGGTGTCAAAGGGGTTGGTAGATATAGATGTTTGGGTAGCTAAAGGTTAGATAGTAATATCAGATACCAAAGGATCTAACATCAAGTGGGATGGCATGTCGTAAAGAGGCTCTATAGGTGGGCTTGAGATAGGGGTGCTATGATGCAAAGTATTAAGATAATATTGTAAGGCAATTGGGTTGTTATTTAAAAGGGAAGCAAAGTTGAAATCCCCCTAAGGAAAAATCTTAGGGATATGGGAAGATTCAAAAGGATGAGATGAAAACTCTACATCTAATCAATAATCATCCATGGAAGAGGAGGTGGAAGAAATTGGGTAGTCTATAGATGGATCTTGACTTGCCAATTCTCTTCATTGTTGTCAGGTAAGTACCATGTAAGGCTATAAGAGAAGTACAAATAGATGATTTTAGAATTCAACATCGAGAAAAATAAATAAAAACCCAAAATTCAACACAAACTAAGGTAATTAAAATCTTTTGATTGATTAACTATCTGATTGTTTTGTTTATGCCTTAATGTGAAGAATGTGTAGTAGATTGGTTTATAGATAAGGTACTAGATAAGTAGTCTAAAGATGGTTTCAGGTTAATTTTGGTACTAAAAAATAAATCTATATTGGAATCAATATGTGGCTTGGTATTGGGGCCTACCCCCTAAATTCACATTCCTGCAGCGATAAGGGTGTCAAGTGATTAGCCAATATATATTGATATCTAGAGTTTATAATCAACTAGAGAGCTGAATTGGTCCTCCCCTTGGTGATGAAATCTAAGTAGGATTGTTGGGTAGGGTAAGGTGATCCGCTGAGTGGTGAAATCCTAGTTAGGCCTTGTCTCAAGTATGTTATGATGTTTGTTTGATTTTATGATTTGGTTTTTTAATATAAGTGGACTACGTTTAATCTTGATGTTCATTTAATTAAACTAGGTGAAATTATAAGAAATAGGCAATCAATGTATGTAGTAAGTTTTAAACCCAAATGAAATTTTTAGATTTCAATTATGAGCACACAGATAGAGATAGATGGATATAGATTCAAATAAAAATAAAAAACCCAAGTAAAGACCAGGGTCCCATTGGGCATGTCATAATGTTTCACTCAAATTTTGCTACTATTCAAAAGAAGATAGTAAACTAGAAATACAAGTTATGGTAAAAATAATTGATAAATGGTATGCACGTTGAATTAGAATATTTTGAAGAACTCCTCTTTGGTTCGGGAGTAAAACCTATGGATAAGATAGTACTAAAGCAAATTTGTTTGTTAGACAAGTAGTTAGGTAGATTGCATAGCGCTGGATAGATCTTGGAAGTATGGGCTTCCTTAGGGGTTGTCAATCCATCATTTTAAAAATAATTAAGCTTATAAAAGTGAATAAAAGGTACTTGCATCAATAATCAAAAGATATTTGAAACTAAATAACAAGGATATTGTTGATAAAGTAGATAGACTAGAAATGATCTAATTAGTGAGAGATTGATTAGCACTAGTGGGTGGAGGTATGATTCAGGGAATCTGACAGAGTTTAGAGAATAGGTAGGAACTCAGGAAAAAGTATCTGGTTGGAAAATAAAGGGAATCTTAGCTTGCTAGTTTTTATCTACCATAAGTGACCATCAATGGTTGGGGTGATCATCAACAATTAGGTCTGATCGTTGATGGTTAAGATGACCATCGATGGTTGACTATCTAATTTTGGACTTATCAACAGCTAGTGACGAGATTCAAAAAATAAATTTTGAGAGTTTTGGCACAAGGTCTATTAATTGAAAAAGGGATAAAAATAGATAAATGATAGTAATGAAATATTTGACTCACCAAAAATGGATTGATTGATTGGTAGACGTTGTTGATTCATAGGTGGAATCTAGTTTGATTCTAGTAGAATGATGATGCCTAGAAACTTAATCTAAGAGGCAATGGTAGATTGGCTCTCTAAATAAATTATTGATGACACTTGATAATGTTGGATGATCTATAATAAGAAACTCTGAGTACCTAAGCTCTTGATAATAGTTTTAGATGGATTGATCTCTTGTTGCTCTCCTCTTCTTATAGGGAAGGGCCAGAGGCTCAAGTGGAAGTTTAAGAGGTGCTTCTAATTATAAGTTGCTCATGTAAAGTATCTCAAGAGGATTTGTATAATTTATATTTATAAAAGGTAAGTGGTTATTTATTGGTGTTTATATGCTTATTTTTATGTAAAACCCCAAATGGTGGGGCCTAGCTATCGATGATTATCTTGATCATCGATGGTTAGGTAACCATCGACAGTTATCCTGGCCATCGATGGTTGAGGCCATCAATCAAAAGTAGCCAAAAAGGGTGCTTTTAAGTATGACTAGTTAATTAGTTAAACCAAAATGAGTTTTAGTTTGTTTAAAGGATCCAAGGATTTGTTTCAAGGTTTGATAGTTGATATCCAAATGTGCAAGATTTTGGTTTATACAAACAACTTAAATCCATTTAGGTATTATATGGGATGTTCATTTCTTCATCTCTTTTCTTCCCAAGTGAACCATCACTCTTGAGGCACCTCTCCTCCTCCATCTATGAACTATAACATGGTGAAAATAACACCTCAATATGAAGTTGATGGATTTAATCCTTTTTATATCTACAAATAAACTTCTCATCTTCAAAACATTCAAACCAATGTGGGAGTGATTGATAAAAGTTTACTTAACAATCCCACTAGTAATCCTCCCCCTAATACCAATTTGGGGACTGCTCCTACAAACACTAACCCACCCCCTGATACAATCTAACTATTATCCCAAGTTATTCAACAAATGAATATAATTCCAAATTATAACACCAACCAAATGATGCAACTTCAACAACATCTAATCAATGTGGCTAATCAAACTCCAACAATTCATCCTCAAGCTAATCCTAATTATATTCCTCCACCTCTTAGGGATGCCTCAAGTAATGTTATTCCTCAACCCATAATGAATAGAAAATTGCTTCAAACCATTCAAAATGAGCCTTTATCTCCCTTCATTATTTCCATTGATATTGGTAACATGTCTCCAACTATCAAATATGATGTAACTAAGGACCTTGTTTCATTTCTTAAATCCTTTGGTACCCTTTACAAAGAGTGGATCCAAACTAATACATTCACCACTACTAAACTCTTAGTCAAAACTTTTACCAGTGATGTATTAGAATGATATATTCAACTACCCCAACATTCTATTTGGCAACTTGAAGATTTGGTAAACCCTTTGGTTAAAGGGTTTCAACACAATGATCTTCTTGTAAATTTTCTTAGCCACTTCATTAATGCTAAGTAATCTCCCACTTAATCAACTCATGAATTTATAAAAAGGTCAAAATAATTAGCTCATAAGCTGACCATTACATGACTGATGATAATCTATTTAAACTCTTTATCATGGCTTTAACTCCCACTCTTTAATATAAGGTTTGAACCTTTTCTCTCCAAATTCTTAATGAAGCTATTGATCAAGATAAGCGTCAAGACTTTATCATGAAGAAATTTTAATCTAACCCTAAACTACTCAAAGTATCTTTCCAAACATCTAATGTTGTCACTAGCAATGCTCCAAAAACTAAACACAGAGTTAAAAAACCGATATTCCTTCACCTTCTCATACACCTCTCTCAGTTTAGCAAATGAAACAATTTTTACCACCCTCAAATCCTTTCATTTATCCCAATGCTCCTCCTAAGTGTTATGACCCTAATCTATTCTACCGGTTCCATTTTGATATTGGACATTCTCATGAATCTTATAGAGGGCTCAATAAATTTATTGTCTCCTATATGCTTGGTGATTCATTCAAAGATGAAGCTCTGATCAATATTCAAAATCAAGAATACATTGTTGCTTCAAAAAAATGACAAAATTTTAAATTTTATACCTCTAATAACCAAAATTATTATTCAAATAATCAAGCAAATATCAAGTACATTTGTGCCATCAATGTCGATTATGACCAATATTATAATAACTCTCAATATGTCAACACTGCCAAGGTCAATTATCATTGTAAACTGACTCACAAAGATCACATTACCAAGCCTAAAAATCCATTTTTAGAAGAACAACTTCTTAAAAATACCACCACCACTAATATTGATTCAGAAGCACCTAAGGAACAACTTCCTCTCTCTGATCCTCTAACCACATCTATACCTTCTAAAACTAATTTACCTTATAAACCTTGTGTTGGTTCTTCTAAATCTCATTGGAATTACCTTTAAAACTGAACTCTATGCCTTGTGAAATTCCACTTATGGATTTGGTTCACACTTTACCCTATAATCATAAATTCCTTGTGAAACAACTTTAATAAATTGATGATCCATCCTCCATAAAGGAAGAACCACCTTCTATTCATTCTCAACCTACTAACATCAATACCATTGAAACTATGTGTCCCTCTTCCAAACCTTCCATTGATTTTCTTGAAGAGGTTATGATCAATGATGAAATTCTCTTTTGTGTCGATGATTTACTACTCTTTATTAAAATAGCCATTAGTACCACTCTTATCTATGAAGTCCTAGTTAATGAAGGCTCTAGTATTAATGTGACATATTTATGACTTACATAACAACTTGGTTATAACAAGGATCATCTCATGTAAACTTATCTTACTTGACATGGTTTTGATAAGACTAATCAAAAGCCACTTGGTTATATCTGGTTTTCATTAACCATATGACCTAAAATAGTTCAAACTAAGCTTATGGTCCTTGATCTTCCTTTATCTTACAATATCCTTCTTGGTCATCCATGGAGCCATTAAATGAGGTCCATTGCTTCTTCTGGTAGTTAATGTATTAAATTATTACATAATGGGAAATGGTACAAGCATGAATTCGATCCCAATCCATGGAGTATTCAGCTTCCTAATCCTAAACCTCAATATCATATTCCTATGAATCCTAAAATTAACAATGATCCTTTGCCTGAGTTTATCAACATGAGTCCTAATTTACATGTTTCTCTTGTGGATTGTAATGATGATAAGCCCAATGAGTTGTAACATAATTTCAATAATAGCAAGTTGCCTCCATATATTTCATAATTTCTTCCTCCTTATCTATTACCAATAGACCATATTGTTCCTCTTATTGATGAGATTACTGACTTTCCCCCTTCATGCAATGATCAAGAACCTTATTTACCAGAAGATGCCTTCACTTTTAATGATTTTGGAGTGGCTAAATTATTTCAAGATCCTCTCATCATGTCTCCTCCTACATTCAACAATATTGAGATTTCACCTTTTGAAACTCCCCCTGATTCTCAAGCTTATACAATTTCTCCAACATATGATGACAACTATATCATGGCCCAAGCTCAATCTAGAGACTTAGATGTCTAGCATTACCAAAATACTTTGGCCCAAATCCATGCTTTTAATCAGGATGTGCATACCATTTATATGGATTGTAGTTTAGATCTTGAAGGTTATGTGCCCCCTCTCAATCCTCCTCTTATCGATATTCCTTGGGTGGTAGAGCAAATTATGCCATCTAAACTTTTAAAAATATTTACATCTCCTTTACCATCTATCAATATAATCATTGCATCAAATCATTCTCCCATCATCAAAACCACAGACACACCAAATCTACTTCTTCTACTCCTAAAATTACACTTGATGCCAAGGCCATCTATGTTCATCAGATACATTCTAGGGCTAATCACCATGGCAATCAAATTCTTGATTTGAAGTAGATATTAAGTATCATGTTCCTCTTCATACCTTACCTAGTGATGAAGATATTCTTGAGTTACTTCATGCTCGGGAACCTCAACTTCCTTGACAGCATCATAAAACCTGGAAACTTTAAAACTAAAACTCCTTGCTTCAACAACTTTGTTTCTATCATTGATCTTAAAACAAATCTAATTTTAGCCTTACCTAAGACATCATACCACTTTCAAGATGGTAATTCCATGTTTATCAAAGAAACCAATCGCATCAAATATGGTACACCATCTTATCCTCGACTGATTATAGTCTCTTAAGAGCTTTCACCTACTGAACATGATAATTTTAGCTTATTCTTCAATAAATATCGTGAGGCTTTTTCTTGGTCCTACGAGGACATGCCTAGCATTGACCCTAGCATTCTGGTGCATAATATCATTACTTATCCTGAGGCTAAGCCTATGCATTGAAAGCAATGAAAATTTTTGCTTGAAGTTTCAACCTTATGTCATAAGTAAATCATCAAATTACTTAATGCTAAATTTATTAAACTAGTGTATTACTCTGAATGGGTTTCCAACATTATCCCCATTCGAAAGAAATTCATTTTGGTTATTCGTATTTGTATTTATTTTCAAAATCTTAATCTTGTTTGTCTTAAGGATAACTTCCCCTTATCTTCAATAAATGCCATCATTTATTCCATGGCTAGTTACAAAATGTTATCTCTTATGGATGGATTTTTAGGATACAATTAGATTCATATCACTCCTAAAGACCAACATAAAACTACTTTCACCCCAAAGTGGGGTGCTTTTTGCTATGTCAAAATGCCCTTCAGTAAAAAAATGCTGAAGCCACTTACCAATGAGTGATGACTCACATTTTTCACAATATCATCCATAAAATTGTTGAAACCTATGTGGATGATCTTATTACTAAATCTAAACATCATAAGAATCATGTTTCAAATCTTTCTATCATCTTTGCCCATATTTTTAAATATAAAGTTGAGATTAATCCTTACAAATGTGTCTTTGGAGTCACATCTATAAAAAATTTAGGATTCTTAGTCTCTCTCCACGGCATTGATGTAGATCTTGCCAAAAAAAAAAGTGTTATCATGAACATGCCCATTCCTCATTCTATTTCTAACATTCGTACTTATTTAGGCAAGCTTGGGTCAATTAGATGATTCATCCCCAAAATGGCATATCAAATTCAATCTGTTAATTCCTTTCTCAAGAAAATTACTACTTTAGAATAGACATATCCATGTCAAAAAACTTGTGACAACATGAAAGAGTCAATGCTTCATCCTCCTTCCAACAATAAACCTTTGATTATATACAATTTTTCCACACCTATTTCAATTGGGGAAATGCCTACCCAAAAATATGATATGGGAAGAGAGTATGCTATCTACTACATTAGTCGAGGCCTCATCGACTATGAAACATGTTATACCAAAATTGAGCGTGATTGCTTCATTATCTATTTTATGATTGAAAATCTTTGTCACTATATGCTTTACCAAACTACTTATTTCATTGTTCATACTAACCCCCTTCATCATTTATTCTCTAAAGCCTTTCTCCCTAGAGATAGAATTGGCAAATGGATCATCTTACTTATGGAATTTGATGTCCGCATTGTCACTCAAAAAGTTGTTAAAGAACAAGTCATAGCTAACCAACTTGATGCATCTCCCATTCTAGCCACTTCTTCCCTTCAAGATGACCTTCCAGATGATAATATCCTTTACATTGAAGGTCTCAATCAAGCTATCTCTCTCAAATATACTTTTCATAGCTTTACCACTAATCTTGAAACCATTCAACTTGAAGAATCTTCTACCCCCTCTAGTACTACTAAACCAAAGGTAGTTATCAAGGAGCTTCTTTAGATTAGTGTTGACTTACATGAGGATACTTGGACTCTTCACTTTCATGGTGATAAATGCCTTCAAGGAGCTGGGGTAGGTTGTATTCTCACAAGTCCTCTTGGTAAAATCATTACTTTAGCTTTTTGTTTCACCCTTGATATCACTAACAATATGGCCGAGTATAAAGCTCTTATCTTAGGCATGAGATTTGGTCTTGATTTAAACATTCAATATATTCATGCTTTAAGTGATTCTCAACTTATTTTCTATCAAGTTAGTGGTGACAATCAATGTAAAAGTGAGAACATTATTACCTATCATCAAACTACAACCACTCTTTGTAAGGATTTTATCTCTTTTACTATTAAGCCTATTCCTAAAGATTAAAATTCCATTGTTGATCCTCTTTCTTCTTCAACTTCTCTATTTCATCCTTATCAAGTTCTTTTCGATTCTTCTTTTCTTATACAAATAAGAAAATCCTCATCTTCAACTCAACCACTAGATTCACTTATATGGCATATTAAGGTTGTTGCCATTAGACAAAGGCCTTGGTATTAAGACATCATTAAATTATTAGAACACCAAACTTACCCTCCTAATTTAGACTCTTGTAAAAATACATGCATTCATAAACAAGCTTTCAAGTATGTATTTTAACACAACATCCTTTACTATCACAACGTTGAAGGTACCTTGCTCTGTTGTGTTATGCAAGATGAGGTTCCTTCTCTTCTTGAACAAGCACATGGGGGTGTTTCTAGTGGTCATTGTAGTGGACATGCTACAACATGCAAATGCTTATGTACGGGTTACTTTTATCCTACTCTTGAAAATGATGCAATTTAATATGCTGAAAATTTTACTCTTTGTCAGCTTCACAATGATATTATGCATTCACCTCCTACTAAAATTCAAATTATTGAATCTCCTTGGCCATTTTCTATATGGGGATTTGATCTCATTGGTAAACTTCCTCATTCCCAAGATGGGCATGTCTTTATCATCACTGCTACCAAATATTTTACCAAGTGGGTAGAAGCCATGCCCCTCGTTAACATCACCAATCTTACCATTTCCAAACTTATTCTTAAAAAAATTATTTTTTGCTTTGGTGTTCCCTATACCATCATTTCTGATAATGGTGGTGATTTCAAAAATAAACATGTTAAACAACTTTTCAATAAATTCAAGATCAATCATAAGTTTTTCATGCCTTATCATCCACAATTCAATGGTCAATTTGAGGCCACCAATAAATTTATCAATAAAATACTTTAAAAGATAATTCATGACACCAACACGGATTGACACATTCATCTTTACCCTTCACTTTAGGCATATCAAACTAGCATACACACTACCACTAGGGCAATTCTATTCTCACTCGTCTATGGATCCATGTCATTTCTTCCTTTAGAAGTTGAGATTCCCTCTCTTCATATATCTCTTCATGTAATTATGATTGATGAAGAATTATGTGAAGCCTACCTTCATGCCCTTGATCTACTTGATGAATGTCATCCTTTTTCCTTGTAACATAACTGCCAATACAAGGCTCACATTACCAGATAATATAATAAAAGTGTCAAAGTCTGTCCTTTTAATGTTGGTGATCTTGTCCTTGGATTAGACTACACCCATGATAAAGAAGGTAAATACACCCAAAAATGGTGGGACCCATATTTATTTAAATATATTCTTGGTCCAAACACCTACCATCTTCAAACTAATGCAAACCATGTTTTCAAAGAGCCCACTAACGTACAATTCCTTAAAAAGTACTTTGCCTAAACATTTCCTTCTTGTCATATTTTCTATCTACATTTATCTAACACTTTTTGCATGTTACTAGCATGGATCTTTCCCTCTACAGTAGTTCCCTCTTTTTTCACAAACCTTTAGTCCTCCTTTTTGGTCTTTTGGTTTCTTGATGTACCACAGTCTTCTTTATCTTCTTGTATTTTCTCTTTTTTTTCACCCCTTAGGTTTTTCTTTTTTGAGTTTCTTCATAAGACCACAGACAAGACCTAACATTCCTAACAAAACCACCATATTTTAGTCATTTTTTTCTCTTGTTGTTTCTTGCTAATGTTGTTTTAGCATCCCTTAGGTTTTTCTTTTGTGTGTTGTTTTGTAAGACCATGAATAGGACCTGGTGTCCATCAAAAAATTACTATCTCTTTGATTTATCTTTTCCTTATTTTATGAAGTTGCAATATAAGACCTTGGATAGGACCCATCCCTCCTCATAAAATTACCATCTTGTTCATGTTTTTGATCCTTGTTCTAACTTTAGCTTTTACTTCTTTTGCTAGATGAACTCTACGCAAAAATATATGTTAACATGTTTTCCTCCATTCCCCTCATTCTTATGATAAGAAATCACACTTTACTATCATCATATCCCTTTTTCCCCTTTGTCACATTTTTCATGATTTGAAGCAATTCAAATTGTTCCATGTGTCATTTCTCTTGATTTCCCCTTCCTTTCGTCTCCAAATTAGATAAAACAAGGTTGAAGTCAAGATAAAAAAAATTATTTTACCTATATTTATGAGACTCTTAGACCCCATATTCTTTGAAGTTCTCTCTCTTATCAACCTTGTCCCAAGTATTCAAATGAAAGTCCTCTTTACCACCCATGTTTGGTTTTCTAAATCCATATGGAGGAGCAATAGAAAAAGCCATCAAAAAAGTTAAAATCCAAATCATTTGAAAACAAAAGGAAATGATATCTAAAAGGAAACATATAAATCTCAAAAGTTAAATTCACACCAAAAAACATGATTACAAACACATCTCCTATCTCCAATCGAATATCAAACTCTACAGTCAACCTCACATAGAGTTGAGGTCCATTGGGGTGTGGTAGGCTAGTAGATTGGAATAGGAGAATTCAACAAACTCTATTCTCACACAAGTACCCAATATTCGTAGTAGACTGACAACTTTGTAAGGGGTCCTGAGGAATAGGGAACATGTTGTGGTGAGGTAGGTCTATTTTAATTTTAATGCATATAACCTTTATGGGATGATCTACATACTTAATTTGTTGACCTAAGACTTGTGTAGCTAAGAGAAGTTCTTTAGAGTCCTTAAGGTTGAAATTACTCTTGTTTTAACAAAATTAATTTGAGTGTCTTGACTTTAATAAAGAGTTCCTCTACCTTGATTTTCATGTGGCAGCAAACACCATTTGTGCTTGTCCCATCCCTAAACTAAGAGGAGGGGAGGAGAAAGAGTTATAGAAGTGGATCTGATTACATCTGGGTGTCAATGGAAGGGTACCTTGAAGAAGCAACAATAGAGGAACTTTTCTCATAGTACATGGTGTGCTCCCCTAATGGTTGAGTAGTTATTAGATAAAAACTAATTTGAGTGTCTTGACTTCAATAAATAGTTCCTCTACCTTGATTTTCATGTGGCGGCAGACACCATTTGTGTTTGTCCCATCCCTAAACTAAGAGGAGGGGAGGACAAAGAGTTATACAAGTGGATCTGATTACATCTGGGTGTCAGTGGAAGGGTACCTTGAAGAGGTAACAATAGAGGAACTTTGCTCATAGTATATGGTGTGCTCCCCTAATGGTTGAGTAGCTATTAGAGATGTTGAAACTCCATAGCCACTTTATCTATAATAGCTTGGATCTACAAATAAAACATGGAGATTATAATACTTTATAATTAGAAAAATTCTAAAGAGAAAGTTGTTCATTATTGAAAATAATTGAGTTTATAGACTTATATAACTAAAATGGAATTATAGCTTTACAAATTTTCAATAGAAGAGTGATGTATGCAAACCAATGACCATTTTCTCCAAAGAAATCCATTCTCAAATTAATAGTAAAAATGCTGAAATAAAATTTGAATCCATAGCCAAGAACTTTTATCTTTAGAACAAGCCCAAAATAAGTGTTTAAAATTATTGGGTCTAGAACATGTAAGGCACTTGGAGTTAGGAACATTGATATCTTAAGATGCTCTCTAGCCATAATATATTGGTATACAAGGCACCAAACAAAGTGGACAAGTTTGGGCTTGAGCTTGGCATTTCATATTTAGATGAGTCTAATAAATAATTTTATGGGTGAAGCCATCACATTTTAAGCATACCCAAAGCCTAGGAGAAGGGACTTGCATTTTTATAAAGGACACCAAGAAAGTAGTTTTTCAAAGTGGTGTTACGATTCCACCATCAATCCTTCCACCAAGCTATTGAAGGTTGTAGGCCTATTTTTTGAAACATGACATCCAACATCAACTCTTGAATATGGAAGATAGAAGGTAAGTCCAAGCTTAACAACTTAAATATATTTTGTAAGGAAGGCCATGATATCTATTCTCTAGATGATAAAATATATATAATAATGACAATTCCTTTTCTCAAAATCCAAAGGGAATCTATACATGACATTTCATTAAGAAGAAGATCGGTACATCTCATGATAGGGCAACACTATAGATTATGATTATTAAATGAAAGATTAGTTTTGAGCCTATAACATATGCATTGGAGATGGGTCTTGAGAATTTCAATGGTTTTTAAGATGCTTTTGGCCACAAAGGACCCCTCATTTTTTGGGAGATAGATATTAGGGTTAGTGGGACCCTACCTAAATTGATTTTGATCAGAGCTACTAACTAGATCTAGGGCGTAATAAGGGGGGCCAATCCCTGAGAACTATTAAACCAACACAAATAGCCACCACCGACCACTAAAACCACTAAGTCAATTCAAACAGCCACATCTGACCTATAGATGACCCATGAGTTTCAAACCTAGGTGGGGATGGGCACAACCAACCCAATTAAATAACCCTTATACATCTCATTGGAGAGGACCCCTTAATTTTGATTCAAAAAATAAGTAATTAGAAAGGTGTGGAACCTTATGTTTTTCGAATAATTTTTTCCATACGGAGAACATGCATAAATGTAATATCTCAAAATTATTTTCCAACAGCCTATAGATATTAATAATTCTCTTGTCTCCCTTATCCCAAAAAATATTTCAGAAAACTTTTTTAAAGCCTCTAGTTTGCTTAGCATTTTCCCAAAGAAAGTCATTGAGAAATTTATAAGATAGGTTATCATAAGAGAATTTTGAGGGAGCATAATAGGGGAGTAGTATGCATGAGTGGCCACAAGAATTTTGGTACAATATTTAAAGAGGTTTGGTGATCTAGTATATAATCCCCCGCCCCCCCCGCCCGCCCCACTCTTTCAATCACATATTTCCACAACTCAAATGGAGAGTTGTCAAAAATAGATAGAATGTGTAATTGAAAGTCTCCCCCTTTCTTATCCATTTTCACTAAAACTATTTTATCTGATTAGGCAAGGGCAGCATTGCATTTCACCCCATTATAGTTTAGATCGAAAATCTTTTTAAAAAAAATATCAAGGAAATGAAACACTGATTTGAATGAGGCCTTGTATTCTATAAGCCCAAGGAAAGAATCATCTCTAAAATGCCCATTAATTAACTGGGTGATGTAATTGAGAAGGAAAATTACCAAAATTAGGCCATAATTAGCTCTTTGAGTAAGATGATAGCAAAAATCTTCGATCGCAAGATCCTACAGAGATGGAGTGAAAGTGAATCTTTTTCGAATAAACCATTGATGGTGAAATAAGCTGAGATTGATAAGAAAATATTATTAATAGTCAAAATAAAAAATATCCAAACCCTAAGGCATTAAGCATGGTGAGCATAAATGGCCACCCAATAGGATCACAATTTTTTTTTTAAATCAAGATTGAGGAAGATGGTCCTTTGCCAAGATTAAATTTATTTCTAGATAACAATGATATTATCCAAAATGTATCAAATTTTGATAAATCATGTTTACTTTGGTCTAATAATTTCATGTAGGATATGATGAAGGCAAAGTGATAAGTCTTTCAAATCATTATTTAGGAGACATCAAGAGGGGTGTTTGACTATTAGAATCATCTGCTAATGAGACATCCAAGACCAAATACTGGAAGATCAAACACACAACTTTGTTGCAATGAATGAAATCACAATAGAGCAAAATAGAGACTGCAAGAGCATGTATTAGTGAATAAGGTTTCCCTAAAAAGCTTAAAAAAATCCTATTGGCACACACCCAAGCTAAAATTCTTAATCGGTTCCCTAGTGCAACAATAAATAGCCTACAAGCTAAATAACCTATTAAACTATACACTAGACAAACTTCTATACTTCAATAATCCACACAACTCACTTAGAATCCACAATGCATTAGAGGATAGGTCCTTATATAGGTGGAGAATAGGTATTAAGCCACATACATTTGGCAATGAGAACATAACTTAGCTACCAGGTCAATAGTAACCCCATGTGAACATGTCAAGCCTCACATATCAACATTGGTTTCTAAATGAATAGTGTAACCATGTTGACTATAAATAGGCATGTGCATGTGCAATTATGACCTCATTATTGCACCTAAGTGACCTAATTATTTCAAATAAGCAAGCTTAATATATATGTGTAGAAAAACCATATAATGGATAAATAACCTACACCAACATTGACATCAAATTGGTTATAATTCTTTGATATTCTATTTTAGGGATGAATTTAATATTTGTTTTGTTAATAATATCCCCTAAATATTAATTGCATAAGGTTTATCTATAATCTTGAAGCAAGTGTGGTCCAAAAAAATATGAAGTGGATTTATATAATTCACAACTTAAACCATAAAATCTCAGCATCTTATCATTAGCCATGCACTTAACAATAGAAAAAATCCCATCTAGACTGAAGGGGGCATCACATGTTTTTGAATAGAAAGGATTAACTTGCAATGAACCTCATCCTAACATTCCTAAAATGCTTGAGCTCTTTCTGCCATGTTTTCTAGGGCTTGGAATACTAATTTATAGTGTTCTATAAAAGCCAAGGAAATTTCAAGTAGATTAGTGAGGTAACTATGTGTAGTTAGGATGACTTTGATTTGCTCTTTGGCTTGCTTTTTTGTAAGAGATTTTTAAAAATGTTTGGAAGCACATTTACCAATTTTGAGCCAATATAAATGAGACTAAATTTGAGCTCTTTTGGCCACATGGATTTCCACAAATTTAACCTTGTGTTTAAGTTTGGCTTCCATAGTCTACAACTAAATGCCGAATGGAATTTTCTCTAGCTCTGTAAAAACCCTTTGAAATTCATTTGAAAGAGTGTCATCGACTCATTTATGAACTTACACCACTCTCTCTTCATAGTAGCAGAGGAAAGAAATAATGTGTTTAACTATGTTAATCCACCACTCAACCCAGATGACAACATAAGAAGATGTGGTGCCATCTTCCACACTCTATAAATTAGTCGAGTACCATGAGGCTACATAGGTTGACCACGATGTCGTAAGGATGGAAAACACAAATTCCTTAAGAGGAATGTAAAGATTGACATTATTATGCATGGATCAAGTTGGTTATATGTCTAATGTTGTCCTTAAATCTCCTAAATATTACAACAATGCCACTAGTTTGATAATGTTTCCTTAGTAGGATTTATTTTATTGTAACCCGTAAAAATAATGCTCAAATTTTGAATGATCAATAACTGGCAGCCCCATATCATTAAGGTTGAGGACGTGCAGAACTTAACGAAGGGTATTTTTATTTTTAAAGGTTTATAATGAACAGTATTGTACTGGCATAGTTAAACATAGTCCATAGTTTATCCATAATACCTTTATCATGTTCTTCCACTCGACTAAGGATTTTGTAGCTTTGGAGTAGGCCAAACTTAAAATTCAAGCTTTGATAGAATTCCTTGGCCTTCCTCTCCTCTTGTTAGATTTTATTGACAGACTATTAAAGCTTAGATTGTTTTATTTTTCATGATTAAAGAAAGTTTTGCCCTGATAGTCCTTTAAAATAAGAAGCGCTTAATTTGTTGGTGTGTTCAAAATTTGATATTAATTGTTTTATAATAGTCGAGGTGAATATTTAACATCTTTATATGCGATTAGATGAGTTAGTTAGGCATTAACAATATATATTAAAAATTGTGAATTCAAATCTTTTGTGTGTCACTTTTGAGAATACATTGATAATTTATTATCAATTTAATGTATCTATATCATAATTGACTTTCAAAAAATCTAAACGAAACTATCAAAAATCACATATCTCAATACATTATATATTAACCTACCCAACACACGCTTTAATGTTTAAGCACAAACCAAAAAAATACTTGAATTCCTTTTCATGGCCAACTCTGAGCGAACTATGCAACCCGAAACCTTCCATGAGTCAAATTATAATATCAACCCAAATACTAATTGGTGGACCACGGTGACCATTAAGAAATATAACAATCAAGCTAGTGGAGCGGTCATGATGAACAACACCATGTATAAAACCATAGGAGGTTTTGCTGCAGCCGGTAAACAAGTGGCTCCCACGACGCCACTGCTCACACATACTCCCTAGGCTGCCACAATTTTTTTGTGCTGTAGCCATGTTTCGATTCCTTGATTGGCATAACCCATATCAATGTAGACAATGAAACTAATTTTCTCCTTAAAAGTTGGTCGGTTTCTAGTGGTGGGAAAAGGCAACAATATCATTGGGATGGCCACTAAATTGCAATGATAATCAACTCATACGTCATGTATTTCATCTGACTTGCCCATATAATTGTAATAGCTGTAAATCCCACATATGTTTTGATTTTCTTCAAAATATTTTGAATAATATAATCGCACGATATCATCAACTAGTGTGTTTTGGATTGCAGGTCCTCTTAAAATAAAGAGAGGATTTCATTATCACCCAACTTTTGAAGGAATCCAATTTTTTTTTAAATTGTGAATGTTACGTCTCGGCATATCATCAACAGCCGTCATACAAATGCAGACTTTCGTGCTTCAAAATTGATCGATTGCGAATTCTTGAGATTCTTTCCAAACATGCAGGACTGTGGTACGTATCGAGTTGCAGATTAACTACAGAAATATGGATGGATCGTCTTTTCTTATAGAATGCTCTCAATGTGTCCATACTTTGACCAGTGATTACAGAGGATTTCACCTCAATTTTTTTTTGGAGGTACTAATTTTATAAATAGTCTAAAAAAATTAAAATATATTTATAGGGTACACATTTAACACATTTATATATCAAAGATTTGATGTTTTTACAGTCCATACATTCAGATAGAAAATTTTTTTGAAAAAATTTATGTTAAAAATTCTGATTTTAGAAAAACTTGTGTTAAAAATTTTGATGCTCGCATTTAAATATTTCTACTTAATTCATTGAATCTAAATTTGTATCATTATGTATTTAATTTTTTTAAATAAGAAACAGAGACATTATTCTTCTGAACTATCTTTCCCCATTATTGATTTTATAGACTTGGAATTTCCCTTGGTCAAATGTACGTTAGCTTCTATCATTATTGATTGAAAAAATCCGCTGCATTCTTAATGAACGAGTGAGTTACGTTTCTTTCAAGAATGAGATGTTGAGGATCATTTTATTTTCATATTTTCACCTTTTTATGAGATAGAAGGATGATTTTATTCTTTTTAACAATTGATTAAATCTTCTGAAGCTTTACAATATTAGGATGATTTAATATATTTTTAAAAATTCTATTTTTAAACTTCGTTACTTGAGTTTAAGGGAAAATAATTCCATTTTTAAACCTCGTCACTTGAGTTTAAGGAAAAATAAATTGGTGTTTCTGTTAATATTAAAATTATCACATTTTTCTATATTCCAACCAAATTCTTTTATATATATACATGCTAGACCTAGTCAAGGAAGGAAGCTTTTAGACAGGTGATATGAATAATAGGGTTTGAAAGCTTAAGAGATCTATACTATGACATGTACCTCTTGATAGAAACACACCATTATAAATTTGTTTCTAAATTTATTTTATTTTATTTTAAATTCGGTATTGTTTATTCAAGTTTTTATATATTACATATTTTTGTTTTTAGTTTAGAACTGTAATAAACATATCCCCTTAATTTACTGTAGTGGATTTTATTTTTATCTCATTATTTTGGTAGGGCTTGTCTTCTATTTATGACTTTTAGATGGAAAGTTTGGACAATTACAATAGATTTTACTTCAATTTAATTAATTTGAAGAATTAAAATAGACGTGAATTCAATTTTGTCTAATATATGTTTAATAATAATGACTACTGTAAATATTATCTAGTTTGAATATACATTATAGTGTGGCATTTTATACATTAAGTAATGTTGGCCTCTGATAGTGTCTATGATGGCTATAGACGTACGATGAACTATATACCGTTAATGCTAGTATCTTTTAACTTAGGAACTTTAGTTTATAATTTTCTTTATGTAAGTATAATTTTAAGATAATGTTAAAGACGTTATAGTTGAATTGGTAAAAATAATGTTATGTTACACTTGTTATTATTATTTATTAAGATATAAATTTTGAAAATAATTATTAATTGAAATTTGTAACCATTTAATTAAATAGATGTTTTTTAATCTATTTTAATACATGGTCATTATGGGTTGGTGGACCTACATTTGTTTTAGAATATAAGTAAAGGTTCCAATCTTTATACTTTTATTGTGCCATTTCATCAATATATGTCCCTTGCCCTCCTATTTTTTGATACATGGTAATTATA
Organism: Torreya grandis; assembly: GCA_037957365.1. NCBI lineage: Eukaryota > Viridiplantae > Streptophyta > Pinopsida > Cupressales > Taxaceae > Torreya > Torreya grandis. The sequence goes on along the minus strand of JARHVA010001428.1, from coordinate 1,031,116 downwards.
GGGTTGGTGGACCTACACCTAATTTAAAACACAAATAGGTGTTCCAATTCTCATGTCTCTATTATGTCCATCCATCAATATATATCTCTTGTTGTGAATCACATAATCGTTTGCAAGATTTGAACTTGGATCATCACTATACCAATACATACATCCACTTTAAGTGTTATACTATAACTAAAAGACGATACCCCTCAATCCTTTAAAGATACACCCAAATCTAAATCTAAAGCAAACAGAATAATTACTAAAGCTGCAAAGAACACATCATAAGGAAATTAGAGGAATGTTTAAAATAACATAATATTAAATTTAATTGTGTAGCAAAAGTAATTTTCAGGGAAACAAGTATTACAATATCCTATAAAATTAATCAGCGAAAACTCGGCACATCGTACACCTTGCTACTGTGGAAGTAAACAGCCGCGGTGCTCGGTTCGACTCGCCATCACAATTTTTTAGGGTTAACTAGGAACGTGCCAACTGTTTACGATTTACTATGTACTAGTAACGATTCAGATTCTGTTAAGCAGTAACGGTTTATTTGATAACTGTGTAATCGTAAAGTTGGTGTATTATTTTAAACGTTGTTTGAATACACAAGTTGCAGGATTCTTTCTCATCCAATCGCTGAATATATGGTGGATCAATTGGGCGCGATAAAAGTATAATGTTTACAGAACATGATATAGGCCGTCCACCAACTGGCCGACTGCAAAATATGCCGTTATTCTCGTAATACAGATGTGTCTATTCTTGCATTCCGTATGGTCAAAATTTTGTTTATCGATTTCATGAACTTATGTACCTAAAACGACCATTGACTATTCTAAGCGCATCCATTAAAATCTCCATGTCATATCTTTTCCTATCTTTATCGAAGATTTATCCATTGAATGTAACATTTTAACTTCAAAATTCGACCTTTAACAGTGGGTAAGTGAATCTTGATGAATGTGGTCCTTTTACAGTCAACTTATTCAATTTACTTTTTTGAACGTGTGGATGGATGGTCGAAGCGGATGCTACAAATTTTAGGTACATATGAGCTAAGTATTTACTTAAACTGTAAGATGAATACAGTGGGCAGTCCGAAGGGAAAGTACAGAATTTGTCTACTTTTCGGTTGGTCTTTTCAAGCAGGAAGCCGTCAAAAGGATTGAAGCAGATTCTTAATGTAGTGTGGGCCTGATCTCTAGCGTTTCCATGATTCGGCGCTTTGAATACTTTTGTTGGTCATTATACCGTTTCAAACCAGTCAAACAAACTTCATTCTGGGTTATCCGTAAGTTGTAAGCCTCTCTTTTCACCGTAAGAGCTCCCAGTACCCATCATGGCAGTCAGGAATATTCTAATTTCCAAAAGTCTCACTCGATAAGGTGAAATGAATCGTACTGTTACGGGTGCACGTTATCACTTTTGAAAATAAAATGGATGTGCGATTCTTGAAAGAAATTTGAGAGATTCCTTCCACCAGTGTTTTGTGAGCCTCTATCCAGTCCGCTTTAAACGATTTTAATCAAGTTTTTGCAACGAAATGTAGTTGGGACAATATTTTGTTGCTGAAAGTTGGTGCACGGAACCATAACACTGGGAACTGATTTGTTTTTGCAAATCTAATTTCAAAGCTCTAGCAGATAGGTTTTGGCCGAAAAATATGGAGAGCAAAAACTGCATTGCAGCACATGGCCTCCTTTAATTTCTACACTGCGAATTGAATTGGTTTTGTAAATCTAATTTCAAAGCTCTAGCAGATAGGTTTTAGCCGACAAATATGGGGTAGCCGAAACTGCACTGGAGCACATGGCCTCCTTTAATTTCTTGAATGTCTTGGTGGCAGCTTCATTTCAATGGAAGCATTCATTCTATAGGAATTAAGGAGGGCCCAATAAAACTTTACAATGAACATCTATCCACACATCAATGTTCAGATTATACAAAGTGATTCATCAACAGTAACATATTTTATTATATTAAGAGACTATACAATATACATATGTGCAATCAACAACAGTTGTACCAGAATAAGATTATTTAATAGATCATATCTCCACTAAGTTTAGAGATGATTTTAAGTTCTATTATAACTTTTTACAATGACACAAAAGGTTCTTATATAGAAAAAACAAGAGATGAGTGACATATTATTATTTATTGAATGAAAGAGGTGATAAGATCACTCAATAAGTTACAACTCACCCTTCTTGTACATGTGTAGATATTTACCACTTAAATAATGTTGTATATATAATAAGTCACATCTTGGTAACATATCACCTAAGATGAATTTCACATCAAGTGTGAAAATGATATACACCAATATCCTCTGAAGACCAATTTAGATGATGTTATAAAAGAGAAGAAGTCTTAAGTTTATAAGTATGGGTCCTAACAACCAGGCTTGATAAGGTATCCATATACAATAATAGATAAAAATAATAATAAAGTTGTTGATGCAGATGGTTGTCAAATCTAATGAAGCCTCTAATAGAATGAAGAATGAAACAAAAGTAGCTCCCATGGACCTGATTGTATGAACAAGAGTAGTTATTGATAGGTTTCCTATTTGACTTGAAATGCATGGTGAAAACCAAAGACGGTTGGCTTAGAAATTTTTTGAATGTTTTAAAACCTCAAGTTTGTTTGATTACAAATTTGGCATCGAACAAAATGCATAATGATTTTGAAAAACCTAGAAGGGTTGGCATAGAAATTCTCTAGCATGAAAAATACCCAGCCTTTGCATCCACTAGGGACACAAAAATTGTAAATAACATACCTAAACCACTAATGAAGTATTGGTAGTACACAAGACCCCTAGTAATGTTGACTAGGGAGTGAAGAAAAAGAAACTATGAAGATCTCCTCACAAGTGTCAAGGCGTGAAAAAAAACACTACAAAATCCTCAAGTGAAAGTGCCCAATATGCCGAATGGAAATACTTAGCAGCTAAAATTTTGTGAACATCAAGTTGGATATTATACTTGAGCCCACCTCGAAATAGGTCATTCAAGTTATCTTTTATTATTTTATCCATGCCCAAAGAAAAGTTCTATAATTAGATAATATAAGCCTTGACAACTCCCAATTGTAGTAATCTTGCTAATTGGTTAAAATAGTTTTATATAACACTATTGTAATAGTGCATTTGTAACTTATCAATAAAAGCTAACTAGGTAATAGTGAGACCATTTTTTGTTGAGTGCATAACCACTTATACTAAATAAAATGTTATGGTTCCGAATATAGAGATGTCATTACCATTAAGGTTTATTTTAAGAGGCCCTACTAGAAAACTCATTGGAAATATTTGGCGAATCTAAACAAATTTGATTCGTGGGCATGATGAATCCTTTGAAGGTGATGGCGAATTCTATGTCGATAATTTTTTCTATAAACATTGCAATGGCATGGTTGAAGTGAACAACTAAAATGAACATCTCAGTCGAACGGCTGGACCGAATGTCTGAGTTATACGACTGAGATAAACGGTTGAACCGAATGGCTGAGTTGAACAACTGGGCCAAAAGAATGAGCCAAACAACTAGGCTGAATGGTTGAGCCAAATAGCTGGACCGAACATTAGATCCAAATGGTTGGGCCAAATGGCAGAATCAAATGGTTGGGTTGAACGGCTGAGTTGAATAGCTATACCAAATCGCTGAGCCAAATGATAGAGCTGAATGGTTTGACTAAACATCTAGGTTGAATGGCTCCACCGAGTGACAAATCCAAATAGTAAGGCCAAATAACTTGTTGATGAGTGACCTGTGCATTCAATTTGCTATTTGGTGCCTGGTCACCTTCCCTACTCTATAAATACTTGCCTTTGCCCTCATTTATAACATTTGCAGAACTGATTTCTCATCCCCTTGAAAAGAAATTTTATTTTGCAACCATGGAGAGAAAATTTATTCTCAAGAACCTGTTATGCCCAGACATTTTGAAGATCATACAACAACCAGATGCATACAATGATTAGATTCGAGAATAAAGTTTTAGTGGCCTATTTTACATGCCATAGTATGACAAAGAGACCATGCTTTTAAAAATGCTCATGTATTCTTATGACCCTAATGAGAAGATATTCACTCTATAAGTGGATTATAGAACCATTTCATTTGGTACTTCACCATAAGATATTTACAATCTCACAGGTCTTCCATTTCATAATGTAATCCCTGTGAGTTCCAAATCAATACCATCAAATAAGGATAGGACTTTTTTGGTGAAAAAAATTGATTTGCACATCAGCCAAATTGGTATGTACTTATAAATTTTCTTTTATATTTAAAATTCAAGTTTCAACTTTTATGATCTAAAATCCTCTTTTTCTCTTTTATTTCATATAGTCATAAGAGGGGTGTCTGCATTGAAGACATTAGGCACCCTTTTTTTAAATCAATTGTTCAATTTTTCTAACCCAAAATCGTATTACAAGGAAGAGTAGTAGATATTCCCTATTGTGCACTATTTTACATTATTCGTACTATTTTCAAATATAAATTTGAATGGTGCTCTTTTATTTCCTCTAGAATAAGGCTTGAATTAAATTATACTGCTGCTAATCCCAGTTCCACTATTTTTTATTCTAATTTTATTTTGGCATTGTACTATGAGGCCCTCTTTGACCTCCAAAAAACATAGGGTCCAACTGTGTTGGATTCAAAAATGATGACAAACTCTTTGTCTGTGGATGAGTAGGAGGTTGGTTTATTTGTTGATCTAGATTCTAGGGTTTAATATTTATTTGTTTGTTAAACGGTTACCAAGGTAAATATTAATAAAAATTTAATCTTTGTTTGTCACCACTGATAAGCAAGAATGAGTGCCTCATAAAAACAATCTACTTCAAAAGGATAGCGTGCAACTACAGTTGAAGAATCTATAAATTCAGAGTCTACAGAATCATCCATGCAATCTTATCAACTTGTGAAACATCCATGAGTTCCTTTAGTGTCATCTCCACATGCAGCTTTTCTATTTAAAAAATTCAAATGAGATTTTAATTTTCAAGACTTAAGTGCATTGTTTTAGTTATTTATTTTATTCTTGCAATTGACTCGACAATAATTTAGATGGTGGAACAACCACCACCACAATAAATAGTAACATCTATTATGCCTTTTCGACCCTCTATGGAATGTATTTTACATTGCATATTTTATTTTTTTATTTTTTTGATTTTGATTATTGTTTTTAGATTGAAATTTTGCACAATGTACTAGCTCAAAACACCCCTATGGTTGTCACTCGCAATATGCTATGTATATTGGAGGATATATTGTCTCCAAATACAAGTACTAAATTTTTAATTTCAATTTTTCATATAAATTTATTTTATTTTTATTTTTTATTTTTATAAAATTACTTACATTTTGCAATCCATCCTCTATCTATGTGGAAGATTATGCCACCGCATCCACCCCTAAATGCATTTTGTGGAAAGGGGAAGGCTCTTCCATTAACACCACCGCAATGAATAACAACACTGCAAATATCAGGTTCTCAATTCCCCTCTTTCTCTATTGGAGGTTTATCGAGTGTGTAAGGATTGACTCCTTTGCCAAAAAATTGAACTTGACAAGGAATATGTGGGGTTCAAAAGTGGACTAACGTTGGAACAAATTTCAATCCACATGATTTTATCCAAAGAAAAGTAGCACATGTTCATGCAACTACTCAAAAAGAACCTTCAAGCACTTCACCAAACAGTCTTACCCCAATAGAGAATGTTGTAAACTCTGATGATACCCTTACATATTTTCTATTAAACAATTTGGTAGCAGTTAGTATTACTGCTAGTCTTAAGGAGGGAGTAATTGATGAATTGAATATTTTACATGTGTGGGAGGTTTGGGTGAAGGCATTGATAAAATAATTAAATGACCATTATCACAACCACTCTGAGTGAGAAAATTTGTTTGCATTTGTGCAACAGGAACCCACAAAGATTAATGTTTTATTTTTCAAAGCTAAATCTGGTTCAATTACTATTGCTAATACTTACAATGATAAATATGTTGAATATCATGCATAACATGTTAGAGAATTTGAATACAGAAGCCCAGGAATATTTTAATAAATAGATGAAAGACATCTACCTTATTATGACTGTGAATGTGGAGAAGGAAAAAAGATTTGGTAATATATATTTATTTCAGTCAAATTTCATGTTATTCTTAATTTTTTTCACATCTAATTACATTACATTTTAAAATGCAGGAAAAATATGAGAACTTGAAAAAAGAAGTCGAGGACCTCAATGTGCATCTGAAAAATGCACAATTTTTTTTACAATCTATCGTTCAATTCAAAAAGAATCTTGTTCTATTGAATAAACAGAGCAGCACACTACGAAAAATTATTAAGGAGCAAGGATGGGATCCTAATGCGTTATTTAAGCAGAAAATAGTTGTTGATCCAAGTCTAATTTATGTAGGAGATGCTGGAAAAGAGGATAGAAAAAATCTTGAATATTTTAATGTTAAGGCTTTATATCTTGAAAAGGTAGGAATATCAAAGGACAGTAGTAACACGGAGGATGTTGTGATTGAGAAAGTAGTTGAGAAAGTGGTTGAGAAAGAAGCTAAAAAAGTGGTTGAGAAACTAACTGAGTAATTGAAAATCTGTTTTAAAATTTTATATATTTGTAAACAATGTTTTCTTTTAAATTTTAAATTATGAATGACAATTTCATGTTTATAGATTTGGTGATTAATTTATTGAGTTTCAATTACTAAACAAGCCACGTAGATTGCAATTTCAATTTTAATTTTATGATGTTGTAAACTTGAATGGTGTTAGGCCCTCTTTTGATATTTTTGATGCACTTGTGAAACTCACATCTCAATATAAATGGATTAATGTCAACACGTTCCTTTATATAGTGTTCCACCTAACACAATCATAATATATTAATCTTGTGTAGTCATCACTTAGCAAGAAACACATAAATGCACTTTAGAAAATATATAATAGTTATTGCATGTCATGATAAAAAATAAGTTATTTTATGTGGAAGATCTCTTCCTTTTTATATTTAGACTATTTCTTGAGTAAATCATGATTTGAGATGTGTTTGAGGACATTAGAAAAGTACAATCATGTTTGGTAGAGGTCTATGTTGAAGATAGTATTATGATAGTCATTAATAATAAGGATTCATCAAAGTTAAAAATATGCATGATTGATTGTGATCATGAACTATAGAAAGATAAGGACTCATGAAATCAGTTTTATTCATATAAAAATTGGTATAAACAAGAGGTAAGGTATTTACAAATCTATGAAAAAGTTCTATTTTATTTGATCACTTTATTCTAAAAAGAATCAGTTTTAAGGACTCTAAACATTTGGACAACTTTTTATATATAGGTTATCTACTCTGTAGGAGTAGATAGCCTATACTGCCCTATAGGGAGGTACTATACATGCCTTGTCTAGTACCTATATAGGGCATACATAGTAGTATATATAGAGTATATATATATATATATATATATATATATATATATATATATATATATATATATATATATATATATATATATAATTTAATTTTATAAATTCTTGAAATTGAATGAACATAATCCTAAACCCTGGATATTTTATGTAACAATGAAATCACTTTCATGATATATATATATATATATATATATATATATATATATATATATATATATATATATTATAAATTCTTGAAATTGAATGAACATAATCCTAAACCCTGGATATTTTATGTAACAATGAAATCACTTTCATGATATATATATATATATATATATATATATATATATATATATATATATATATATATATATATATATATATATATATATATATATATATATATATATATATATATTATAAATTCTTTTCATTGTTACATAAAATATCCAGGGTTTAGGATTATGTTCATTCAATTTCAAGAATTTATAATATATATATATATATATATATATATATATATATATATATATATATATATATATATATATATATATATATATATAACATGAAAGTGATTTCATTGTTACATAAAATATCCAAGGTTTAGGACTATGTTCATTCAATTTCAAGAACTTGTAAAATTAAATTGAAACCCTAAGCCAAAAATGAAAAAGGAACAAGTAGTGTTCAAATTAAAATGTAGGTTCATCAAAATGTTTATTGAATATAATGTTAACTATAAGGTATTTAAATTATATAGGAAGTTAAGTAATAGATCATACAATAAGTATGAACAATCTACATACTTTATAGAAGTCGTCAATTGATAAAAATATAAGTTATAGCTAGGGTTATAAACTTGTACTTACAAATTGATTTATTTCAGTTTGTGTTATATTTCAATCAACTATAAGAACATGAAGACATTAATGGTTTAGAAAATAAAGATCCACTATGTATTGTGACAAGGTCAAAGAAGATAGACAAGATCATAGTGCATCATTATCTGACACTATAGCTTTATCTAAACACACTGTGCACTGGGTGTAAAAATATGGGCTCATTTGCCCCTATTATTTTCAGACAAAACTTGTTCTGATGTAATAAAAAAATAGATCTATAAAAAATATGTATCTAAGACATAAAGAACCATATTAACCTATA
>JARHVA010001428.1:942500-1017500 GCA_037957365.1 Torreya grandis | reverse complement strand
CTGGAGTGAATTTCCATTTTTTATGGCCTTGAGTGCTTAAACTAGACATGTAGAAAATCTAAAGTTTGGCATTTGGGAATTTAGGATTGATGTTTCAGGATAAAAAAAAGCATATTGAAGGATTATAATGTTGTAATTGTCTCACTGAGATGAATCTAATGACTACTAATTTTCCAAAGTGTGAGAAAAAATGTACAAATGTCATTTTTATAAAAACAACCACAAGCAATACTGCTCTAACAAAAAAAAAATCTTCCTCGATCTGTTATAATGTTTTGATCCTTCAAATCACATACGATACATCCAAAAAGTAAAAATTATAATTCAAAATCTTATCTAAATATAATATATAATACAACTTATAATGAAATTACATAGATGGATTACGACATTTCACAACAAAGGATATAAATATAAACACTATGATAAAATTAATAGAAATATAACACAAGAATGAAAACATAATCAACATGTCCATAATAGTAATTGACATTAGATCAAAATAGTTGATAAATAATAATAATTCACTTAGAGGGGAAACCTCCAAAACCATGTAATAAGAACATAATTTGTAATATGATCATCAAGTACTAACCATTATGTCTTATATATACCTTATTAAGGATATGGTTACTTGATAGGCAAACTCTACTAACAATATTAGAATATAGATAAATGTGACAAGATTAGATAAAATTTGATGTAGACCACATATTCCTTAACATGCTATAGGTTAAGGGTGTAACACAGAATGCCTACCAACCTCATAAATTGAACCCTGTCAACATTGCTCTTAAAATAAATCCATTAAACACTACTTCTCTCATCATCATTGCTTAGTTTTTCACCTTACACTAATGGAAATTGAACTTCCTTAAACTTGCACGTGTTGAATCTCCTTTTATATCTTGGGGATACTTCACTTGATAGAAAAATATTCTTGATATACTGTTGTGCTAAGAAAGTAATGTAATAGTGAAAAATTAGTCATCTCAAGACTAGATCAAGTCCTCCCGCATTACAATACTTCAAACATCATGTTGTAATTATTTCATGTAAAAATCAAGTCATCTACTAAAGAAAAATAATTAAACATTTTTAAGCTTGTTCTTTCTCATACTTGACATTGGTTCATTTCGGTTTCATTTTGTGTTTTGCTTATAATAAAGCAATATTGTTGTAAATAATTGAAACAATTAATGATTACATAACCAAAGTGTAGGAACACATCTGATGCAGTTGTGTATGATGATCAATGCATGTCATACAATTGCTACTATTTAGTTTAGTTATTAATTAGATAGGATTAAATCAAATATTATTTTATTTTTAAAAAATATATTAATGTAATATATATATATATATATATATATATATAATTAAAATAAATTAACATATTAATATCTAGTTAATTTATTTAGTTTAGTTTTATATATTGGAACTCTTTCTAAAGAAACATTGTAGAAACGCAGAATCATAGCAACAACTATATGCAAGGAGATGTATATTTAATTTTTCAGTAAATAAATTATCTTTTTTAAATCACATAAGTCTACTATATTATTTTTTTATTATTGAAAATATATTGTAGAAATGCATAATCATAGCAACAACTATATGTAAAGAGAAGATGTGTATATTTAATTTTTCAATAAATAAATGATCTTATTTAAATCACATAAGTTTATTTTATTATTTTTTCTATTATAGTGTAAGTGTGTAACTCTATTATATTTCTTTCAATATGTATGAAAGCCTATGTTGCAGGAAATTCTATTGTATAGGTTGTAAGAAGATATTCTGTAGGTCTAACAATTCTCTCCAGCATGGTCAATGCCAACTTCCCATTCCATCTTCCTCAATTCACATGAGAGCATCAAAATGAAGACACTAAAATTGTTCCAATAACTTTGAGAACTAGAGGAAGTTGGATTCAATAAATTTGTAGATCAAAATACTGTTAATGTCTTGACTGCACATCAAAAAACTAAGGTAAAAGATAATATAAAAAAGGATAATCAGGTCTTGTTTGCCATACAATGTACATTGGATTTTTAATCTTCCCTTATATTATAAGCATGACAAAATAGAAGGATGTGTGGGATGCTTTCAAAACTACATACCAGGGATTTGAAAGAGTTAGATTGGTGAGGCTTCAAACCTTTAGAAGGGATTTTGAAAAATTAAAGATGAGAGATGCTGAGTCCATACAATAATTTTTCAAAATGACTAGGGATATAATGAACCAACTTATGTCTCAAAGGGAAGCTATGATAGAGGAGAAAATTGTAGAGAAGATTCTAAAATATCTTCTTCCAAAATATGAATTAGTGGGTTTTACAATAAAGAAAGTAAAGATTTAATAACATTAAAAGTGGTGGAGTTGGTAGGATATTTGTATTCGCATGCAATGTTATATAAAGACTTTGGTGCGAGCCTTCTAGTATATAATGCAAACTGAAGAAAAAACTCCAACCCATCCTCCTCAGCAAAACAAAACATATGGGGAGCCTTCTACCTCTAGAGGACATGGTAGAGAAAGAGGAAGAGGATTTTATAGGGGAAAAGGAAGAAGCTTTTTGAACTGCATAGTTATCCGGTGCAAATATTTCCAACTTTTTAGGCTTTACGAGTCAGAGTGCAGGAAGAAGAAATACGTCTAAAATAAGTCGAGGGACAACTATATTTAGGATTTTGTTGAAAAATCATATCACTTCACGTTATTCATGTGTAACAAAGAGTAATAAGATTATTAACATGTGGTTCCTGGGCAACAGCTGCTCAAAATGTGGCTAGTAATAGTGATCTTTTTTCAAGTTAGATGAATATGTGAGAAGCCAAATGAAATTTGGAGATGATAAAGAAGTCCATACAGCGGGAAAATGAACCCTTTCTATAAATACCAAGTAAGGAGAAAATAAATAAATTATTGATATACTGCATGTATCAAAATTAGAATATAATATTTTGAGTATTGGCCAGCTCGTAGAAAAAATTACAGAGCTATGTTTGAAGATAGCTATTGCAAAATATTCAATAAATCATAAAATTATCATCTTGAACCAAAGGCTCCAATGCTAGGGAACAATTTATTTCCTCTAAACTTATCACCTAGTAAAGCGCATTCCCTCCAAGAAACCATAGATGATTTATGTTTATGGCTCAAACACTATGGACATTTGAACTTTCAATGATTCGGCTCATTTAACAAGAAGAAAATAGCGTAAGGCCCTGTTAGGGTATACACTTCGAAATTAACACCAAGATAGCTTTTGGATGAAAAAATCATGGAGAGTAAAAGCTCCACTTAAGTTTTTCCATGGAGAACTATTTGGGTAGGATTTTTTTTATTTTTTTGATGATATATTTTTATCATACATTGATTTATTTTATTAAGAAGAAATTATAAGATTTCAAATTCTTCAATATTTTTAAGGTAATGGTTGAAAAGTAAAGCATATGCTATCTCAAGGTACTTATAATTGATAGGAGAGGATAATTTTCACTTCGAGAGAGTTTTTTTGTTATTTTAGTAGTTTTGATATCAAGATAAAACTAATTGCTAAGTGAATTATATGTTATTTCAAGGTACTTAAAATTAATAGAGAAGGATAATTTTCACTTTAAAAAAAATCTCTTACTTTTATAATAATTTTGGCATTCAAATAAAATTGATGCTACTTAAACCTCAAAAAAATTATTATAATGCAAAGAAAGATCCCTATGATTATAGAAATGAAGAGAAGCATACTGAAGGAAAATAACCTTCCCAATAATTATTAGATAGAAGTAGTGGAAACTAAATCATACATCTTAGATTGTAATCCCATTAAGCTAGAGAAGAGCATGATGTAAAAGAAAGCTTAGATTGGTCAAATGGCCTTCATATCTCATTTTATACTTTTTGGTTGTCCAACATATGTACACATTCTAACTAAGCAAAATTCCAGCTTTTTTTTTTTGGTGTGTGGGGAAAATATTATGATGAAACTAAAGGTTATAGATTTTATAATCCTCTAACAAAGAAATGGATTCTAAGTCATGGTGTGAATTTTGATGAAGGGGGAGTGTGAAAGTGGTAAGAAGGTAAGAAATAAATAAAAATAATTATGAAAATATAAGATGGCATCACTCCCCTCCTTCTCACAAGCTTTACTTGAAGTTTGAGTTCAAGTCCTCCAAGTTCAATTTTTCTTAACAACCATTTTTTTTTCCTAATAATTTTATTCTTTAATAACTTATTTACCAAGTTTTATTACAATTATTAAATCAATTTTAAGTCTTCTAAGAAAAGTAAGAACCATGGAATAAAGTTTTGGAATACTAAAAAATGTGAATCAAGTTAAAAAAATTATGTTAGTTGGTCAAATTCAAATTAAAATAACCATGTATCAAAAATCAATAAAAGAGATAGTGTGGGTAAATACTATGAATGAAGAGATGGAGAATTTCATAAAACTAATACATGGAAATCGGTGCAATGTTTAAAATATAAAAAGGTGGTTAGTATTAAATGGATATATAAAGTGAAATATCATGCTAATTATTAAATGTGAAGTTCGTTTTAACACCCCTAAGGTAAAAATAAAACTACCGAGATAATTTTAACATGAAATAGTTACTTTTTATAATGGTGAGATGAATTTTAACCACGTCCCTTTTTGTGGCATGTTTTTGAGAAGTGGGTATGATTGAAAGGTGTTGAGAGAATCAGGGAATTATGTGGTTGAAACCTCCCTTATTTTGTGCCTTATTTTGTGGGGATATGGTTATCCTTATGGTTATGGTGAATTTTTCAAGGGATTTTAAAAATTATAAATAGGCGAGAGGGGTAACACATTATTCATTGCATTTTGAGCTTTGCATTCTTTCTGCAATCAGTGTGATCGGTTTTGAGGTGTAGCTTTGCATCTCAAGAATTCTGGTGTAAATTTGGGTTGGAAAAAATTATCTCTGTGAGAGGTTTCTTGTTTAGAGTTGTTTTTACTCTTTTTTATAATATTATTGAGATCTTCTTGGTGGACATAGCCTATATTGGTGAACCACGTTATATTGGTGTTATGTGTGTATTTTTTGCTTGGAACTAAATTTTTCTTCCATATGTCTCTGTTGATGTGATTCTGAGGAATGATTTCCATGTTGCATATTATTAAATAATTAATTCATTTTAATAACTTATTCCTAACAACTAGTATCAGAGCTAGCTTTAGTGGTTTTACTAAATTGGTGAATTACAAGGAAAGATATTAACTTGAGTGGAAGCTATGGCAGATAATCATGGATCTAGAGTGGAAAAATTCATTGGGTAGAATTTTGGATTGTGGAAGATGTAGATGAAATATTATGTGTTTCAAAAGGATCTTCATCTCCCTTTGATGGGGAAAATAGGACAAACTTCAAGTATGAATTAAGCAAATTAGAATTTGCTAGATAGAAAAGCACTAGGAGCCATACGACTGTGCCTTGCATCTTCGATTGCCTTCAATATTTTAGAGGAGATGATTACATTTATTCCAATGAAAAAATTAGGGGAGTTGTATGAAAAACCCTCTGCCTCTAATAAAATATTTTTGATAAAAAGGTTTAATATGAAAATGTCTGAAAATGGTTTTGTAGCTGATCATTTGAATAATTTTAATATGGTTGTAAGTATGCTAAATTCTATTGGCATTAAATTTGAAGATGAAGTTAAGGATTTATTGATTTTGTGCTCCTTACCAGATAATGGGGATAGCCTAGTTATGGATGTGAGTAATTTCATCCCTGTTAAAGGAAGTTTAAAGTTTGAGGATGTTATAGGTGTGATTCTTAGTGAGGAAATGTGAAGGAAGAGCACTGGGGAATCATCTTCAGGGAATGCTTTGATGGTGGAGACTAGAGGGAAACAAAAGGATAGAAGCAAAAGAAACCATGAAAATTCAAAGGGTCGGGGAAGATCTAAATCTAGAACCAAGATGGTGTGTTGGCACTGTGAGAAAAGTGGACACACAAAGAAGGAATGTTGGGAACTTCGAGACAAGAAGACCAAACATGAGGAAACCAAAGAGGTAAATATGAAAATAGGTAATGTTAGTCATGATGATTTAAATATTTCCTTGGATAATGTTTTTGAATCTTGGGTATTAGATGCAAGGGCTTGTTTTCATACCACCCCACATAGGCATCATTTTATGGATTATGTTCAAGGAAATTTTTGACATGTTTATCTTGGTGATGATGAACAATGCAGTATAGTGGGGAGAGGTTATGTTCAGGTGAAGATGTAGAATGGGAACACATGGCTACTAAAGGATGTCAGATATGTCCCATAGTTAAGGCAAAATTTAATTTCAATGAGGCAATTGGATAGTGAGGGTTGTTCAATGATGTTTTAAGTAGACTCTTGGAAAGCTAGAAAGGGTTTTCTTATGGTTACGAGAGGTAAGAAAATTGGCACTTTGTATTTGAATAGTAGTGTTGATCACTATAATTTAGTTACTACAGATGAAGATGTAACTTTGTGGTACTACAGGCTCAGTCATATGAGCTGAAAGGGCATGGAGATCTTGAAAGATAATTGTCATGTATTGAAACAGGTTGATTTTTTAAATTTTTGATGATTTTATATGTGGGAAGTAGAATCAAGTTAATTTCTTGAGGGTTGGACCTACAAAGAAGGAGAATAGTTGGAGTTGGTTCACTAGGATATATGGGGCCAGCTCAGGTATCTTCTATTGGTGGTTCAAATTATTACGTTACATTTATTGACGATGCAACTAGGAAATTTTGGGTTTATTGCAATAAGAAAAAATCTCATGTGTTTGAAACATTCAAGAGATGGAAAGCTTTAGTTGAGAATGAAACAGGTCTCAAGTTGAAATGTCTAAGGTCAGATAATGGAGGTGAGTATTGTAGCAAAGCATTTGATGATTATTGTTCACAAAATGGAATTTATAGGCAAAGGATGATTCGAAGGACACCATATGAAAATGGACTGTCAGAGAGGATGAACAGGACAATCATGGAGCATTATAGGAGCATGAGGTTGCATGTAAGGCTACCCCTAATGTTTTGGGTAGAAGTAGTTAACATAGTGGTATATCTGATTAATAGCATACCTTCAGTGCATTTGGATAGAGGCATACTTGAGGACGCTTGGTCTGGTAAGAAAGTTAATTATTTTTTTCTTAAGGTCTTTGGATGCGAGGCATTGGTTCATGTTCTCAAGAAGGATAGGACCAATTTAGAGGTTAAGTCTGAGAGATGCACCTTTATTGGTTATAGTGAGGATGACTTTGGTTTTTGAGTTTAGAGTCTTAGAGACAAGAAAATATTCTAGTCTAGGGATGTTTTCTTTAAATAAAAAGTAATGTATAAAGATCAGTTGTAGGAATAGGAACAAAAAGAGTACACATTATTGGATGATATTATGAATGGTAAAGTGTCCAAGGAGACAGTTCAAGATCCTCCTACACAAGAACCCTAAACTCCTATAGTAAGAAGGTCTCTTAGGGTAAGAAAAGATCCTAAACATTTTCCCCCATATTTGAGTTATTTGTTACTTACTTATAGTGGAGAACTAGAATGTTTTGAGGAAACAATATAGGTGAATGCTCGGAAGAAGTGGGAGCAAGCCATGGAAGAAGAACGTAGTTCTCTCATAAAGAACTAGAAGTGGGATTTGGTAAAGCTACCTAAGGGCAAGAGAGCATTGCAGAATAAGGGGGTATATAAAATCAAGGAAGAGGATAGAGGATGGAAAAGGTATAAGGCCTGGTTAGTGGTCAAGGATTTTACATAGAAGAAAGGTATTGATTTTTATGAGATTTTTTCTCTTGTTGTTAAAATGACTTCTATTAGAATTTTGCTCGATATAGTTGCAGTAGAGGATTTACATTTAGAATAATTATATGTAAAGATTGCATTCCTTCATGGTGATTTAGAGGAGGAATTATATATATAACAACCATAGGGTTATGAGGTCGAAGGAAAGGATAAGTTGGTGTGCAAACTAAAAAAGATCTTATATGGCCTTAAACAAGCTCCACAATAATGGTATAAAAAGTTTGTTAGTTTTATGTTAGAACAAGGTTAATTCAGGTGTCATTTTGATCATTATGTGTATGTCAATAGATTTGAGGATAGTAATTATATTTTCCTATGCTTGTATGTAGATGACATGTTGATTGTAGGAAAGAACATGCAATAGATTCAAGTACTGAAGAAGCAACTTGGTGATTCCTTTTCTATTGAGGATTTGGGTGCAGTGAAACAAATCCTTGGTATGAGGATAATTCGAGACAAGAAGGAGAAGAAGTTGATCTTATCCCATGAAGAGTATGTGAATAAATTTTTGGATAGGTTTAGTATGCAGGAGGCTAAGCCAATTAAGACTCTTTTGGCAAGCCATTTTAGATTATCAAAGGAGTAGTGTCCCAAGATAGAAGAAGAAAAGCTAAAGATGTCCAAGGTACCTTACTCAGCAGTGGTTGGTAGCCTAATGTATGCTATGGTCTATATTAGGCCAGATATTGCCCATGTAGTGAGAGTAGTAAGTAGGTACATGAGGAATCTAGGTTATGAGCACTGGAAAGCAAAAATTTCTTTTAACACCCCTAAGGTAAAAATAAAATTATCGAGATAATTTTAACATGAAATATTTACCTTTTAAAATGGTGGGATGAATTTTAACCACATCCATTTTTTGTGGCATGTTTTTGGGAAGTGGGTATGATTTAAAGTTGTTGAGAGAATTGGGGGATTATGTGATTGAAACCTCCCATATTTTATGCCTTATTTTATGGGAATATGGTTATCCTTATGGTTATGGTGCATTTTCCAAGGGATTTTGAAAAGTATAAATAGGTGAGAGGGGTAACACATTATTCATTGTGTTTTGCATTGAGTTTTAAGCTCTACATTCTTTCTATGGTCAGTGTGATCGGTTTTTAGGTGCAGCTTTGCATCTCGAGAATTCTAGTGTGAATTCAGGGTGGAGAAAATTATCTCTGTGAGAGGTTTCTTGTTTAGAGTTGTTTTTAATCTTGTTTATAATATTATTGAGATATTTTTGGTGGATGTAGCCCACATTAGGTGATCCATGTTATATTGGTGTTATGTTTGTATTTTATCTTAGATCTAAATTTTTCTTCCATATGTCTCTATTGTTGTGTTTCTGAGGAATGATTTCTATGTTTCATATTATTTCATAATTAGTTAATTTTAATCACTTATTCCTAACACTAATGGTTTTGTGGAACAAAATAAGGAAAGTCTTGTTTCTAAGGGTATTCATAGACACCTCTAGCATGTTATTATAAGACCTTCACTCTAGTTTCAATATTTGACACCATTAAGGTCATATTGTAATTTTTTGCACAACACAAGTGGATTGTATGTAAGATGGATTTGAAATAAGTATTCTTCATTGGTTATATATATGAGTATGTGTATGTGGAACAACCAATTGTCTATGAGATGAAATGCAAATAATAAATTGTTTAAATTGAATAAATCTATATGCAGGTTGAAGAGTCTCATCACATTTAATATGTGAGGATAAATAGTTATTTCTTGAAGAATGCTTTCAGGAAAATAAACTCAATGTCAACCTTATATGTTAAACATGTTTGTAGTGAAATTATAAATTTTTGAATTTATGTTGATGATCTTATTGATATAGTAAAAAGTAAAAACCTAATGTAAAAATTTAGAATGTCATGTATAAAAGGAGATGAAGTATATGTCAAATTTTCTAATAAATAAATTATCTATTAAACCATAGAAGTATGTGTTATTATTTTCTTAGTATAGTGAAATTTAATCATTCTAT
Organism: Torreya grandis; assembly: GCA_037957365.1. Taxonomy (NCBI): domain Eukaryota; kingdom Viridiplantae; phylum Streptophyta; class Pinopsida; order Cupressales; family Taxaceae; genus Torreya; species Torreya grandis. The sequence goes on along the minus strand of JARHVA010001428.1, from coordinate 1,007,689 downwards.
TTTATTTCATTCAATTAGTATTTGAGAATATATTTGAGGCTGAAACAACATCAAAATTTGAAAAATTTGAGATAGATTAATTATTTCCTTGGTGTGAAAGTGTAACTTCAAAAAGAATGGTAATTTCACAAGCCCAATACAATCTAGAAGATATATTGGAAAGGTTTAAAATGAATACTAGCAATGTAGTTACAACTATATTAGAATTTTGTGAGAAATGAAGCAAGGAATATGCAAGCTCCAAGGTGGATGCCACTTTTTTAAAATGCTTGGTTGGGAGCCTAATGTACCTCACTACAACTAGGATAAATATTATGTATACAGTGAGCCCAGCCTCCTATTTCATGGAGGATCCGATCCATGAACCCCATTGGTATGGAATAATAATAATGTGAAGGTATGTGAGTGTTACCCTAAAATTTGGTATAAATGATTATTCAATTGAAAATTTTAAACTAGTGGGATACACAAATTCTAATTGGGTTGGCTCAATGGATGATTGATTTTGGTTATGTTTCTCACTTGGAACTAGAATTGTATCTTAGAGTAGCATGGACCAGTAAAATTTGTCTCTCTTCTCACTATAAGATAAATACATGGCTACCATGGTAGAAAATTTTCAATCCATATGGATTAAAACAATCTTGTGATATCTACAACTATCACAAGAGCATTGAACTACTATTTATTATGACAAAAACAACACCATAGCAATGAAAATGAAATCTGTGTTTCATGATAGAATGAAACACATAAGTATTTATCATCACTTTATCATACATTTTATGCAAGGTGGGAAAGTAAAGTTATAGTTTTATCCAACAATTGAACAAATTATTGATATTTTCACCAAAAATTTTCAAAGGGAATGTTTTACAAAGCTAAGACAAAATTTTAATTACCCCATTGATCATCAAGGGAGATAATTAAGGAATTAAAAATCAACTAAACTAAGTGTAGGAATATTTTCATTTCATGCAACTATGTGTGATGATTAACACATATCATGTAACTATGTGTGATGATCACCACATGTTATGCAATCTATTTCAATTTTAGTTATTAGTATTTAGTTTAGTTATTAGTTAGTTTGGATTAAATAAATAATTATTATATTTTTAGTAATTCTATTTAATGTCCACTTTAAAAAACATGCAAAGCTCATTAGAATAAGATACATATTTTCATTCTCTAATTAGTTATTTAGTTTTATTTTATATATTGTAACTCTCTCCAAAGAAATATTTTATAAAGATAGAGGCACATAAATAATTATATGAAATCATAAGTATATGTTTTATTTCTTAATAAATGAGCTATATCTGATAAATCACATAAATCTATTAAATTGTTTTCTCAATATAATGTAAGTTCATAATTCTATTGTATTTCTTTCAATAACTTTTAATTTTTGAATAGCCAACTCTCCAAGCTTATTTCAATCCAAATAATTTTTATTCTTTAGTATACATATAAAATCTTATTTTCCTTGTATATCAACCTTTTGTGGCTTCAGTAACCATAAATGTCTTCTTGAATAAATCCACTCAAGAATCCTGACTTCATATCCATTTTGTGGACTACCCACTCATGATGAGTTACCATTGCTCTTATTGTATCCTTATGAGAAATTAGTGTAAATTTTTATTTTTAGTCTATTTCAATTATTCTTGTACATATCCTTTAGTGACCAACCATGCCTTAAGCCTTTACATTGTGCCATCATTCATGTATGTATGTATTTATGTATGTCTGTACATATCCATACACTTTACACTTATCATATATTTATCCTTTAAAAATTCAACCAACTCTTGATTTTCATTCTTCTTTATTTTATTTACACCAAGTATTCTCTACTACATATTTATAATAACTTCATTCATCTTGACTTTGAGAAAATAAGGTGAATTAACAAATAGATTAGTATCCTCTAATATTTTAATCCTTTGATAAATTAATTGGAGAATTTTTATCTTTCTTAGATGAATTTGAGTTTAGATCATGCTTGTACTTACACTAATAAAAAAATTTGAGTTGCCACTAGAGTTAGTGGGTAGATGAGTGATGCCATCTTTTGATGATTCTATTTCCAAAATTAATGGTTTTTTGTGTTATAAAACTTCCTTCCATACTCCCACTTCATAAAATATTACATTGCATGATACAATAACTCTTTTTGATTTGGAATAACAAATATTATATGCTTTACTCTCTTTTGATTAACCATTCAAAATGCATGCTTCAAATTTTGTATCACCAGCTTCTTTCTAATATCTTTTACAACATGTGTATATGCCAATGAAAAAAAAAACTCAGATGTTTCACATGGGGTATTCTACCATCCCATGCATCTTTTCATGTTCAAATTTTTAGTTTAATAATTTATGGTTGTTGTTTGAGTGTATTTTGGATTCTTTCATATATTACTATGTTTACAAATAAAAACCCAAAATGTAGACAACCTCAAAGAAAAGGATAAAGAGATAACTAGCTACTTACAATGGCATAACTTACCATCCTCTTATCCCTTATATATTGTTTCCAAGATTGTCAAACTAATTTTGAATGTAAAATGAGGGAATTATGGGAGTGCATGATTGATCTTGATAATGGCTTATTGGCTTGTTGATGGCTTTGACAAGGCTATAGGAGTGCTTGGATAATGCAAGTATGAGGGATGATTATGGTTAAAAGTTTCAAGTTAGTTGATCATGGAGATATGGCTTATTTATATAATCCATAGGAGTTAAAATTAATAACTAATATTTAATCTTGAGCTCATTGAGATCAATGGTTGGAGATTTTCCAAGGAATTTTTAATTCCTTGAAAACCTCTAGAATAGAGGATTCTAGAGGAGAAGGGTTAAATTAGAGGATATTCTAAAATTCTCCAATTCTATAATCTTCATTAGGGAGTAGGGGTGTAGGAATAACTAGTTTAGTAGGGTGCTAGATGGGTAGGTGAATAAAACAAATTTTAAATTGGCAAGTGGGCTAATGAGTAGGTTAGTAGCTAAGTAGGCTTAGTTAATGAGTTAATGAGTTAATGAGGGTGTTAATTGGTTGTGAGGGTGTATTGAGTTTCATGGGATGTAGGAAATTTTGGATATTAATTAATTGTCTAGGGAATGTGATTATATGTTAAATTGGTAAAATTAATAAAATTATTAGGGTAAACAAATTTAGGTGTATAAATTTTGCCACTCTTTGGAAGAATATTGCAAGTGGATAGAATGGAAGGAGTAATGGTCTTTCGAATAAAAACCATGGTCATGAATGGAAATGTTGTTAGAGTGTGATGCCCCCTTGAGGGATCATGTAGGGAGAACTGACTTAGATGGTCACTCGATTAATAGTCATGGGGGTGGGATAAAACTAAGATGATGAGATGGGGTTAGGATGTGCCAAGTATTAATGAAGCTATGATTGAGATTCCCCAAGTATAGAGATGAGGGGATAAAGTGGTTGGGTTTTGATGGATGGGTTCTAGACAAATGATGAATGCCTCAAAAAGAGACCAATTGATAAGACTAAATTCCCAAGATGGAGATATTGTCTAGGAAGTATATAGATGAGATAGGTTACAAGCATGTGATAATTATCATGGTAAGGACACATGCCATGGAGGGATTTAAATACTATAATGAAGATTAGATGATTTGATCAACAATAATAATCCACTTTATGGGAGATGTGTAGCTTAAAATAATGCAATAAATTTAAGTGATTAATTCATTATAGGATGGGGATTGGGGGCTAATAATGGTCAAGTTATCCTTAGGCATAAAAATATTACTAGGTGTTGCCTACATAGCCTTAAAAGAACTCAAGTTGATGTAGTTATAACTTGGAATTAAGTTGATTGATAGGGAGATTGAAGGCCATGCTTGAATGACTTAGGAATGATAGGTGATGAGGAAATGAGATAATAGATGAGATATATAGGATTTGGGAGTGAAAAGGGGATGATACAGTGAGAGAATGGGTGTTAGGGGTCAAAGGGGTGATGGTTGGGGGGGGAGGGAGAGTGGGGAGGGGGGCGGCATTGGGGGAGGGGATAAAAGTGGGGTCAAATAGGATAAAAGGAATGAAAAAGGCTCATTTTGACTTTTACCTTGGTGTAATATTACTCTAGATATGAAAACATGGATCGTGTCCCACGAGATTAGGCTAAGGACTTAAGTGATAAGGAAGGGTGTTTAGGGTGTTGGGTGAGGGAAATGAATTTTGTTAGGTTAATTAAGATTATTAAGTGAGTAAGGGTTGAGTAAGAGGATGGTTAGGGAGTTATTTAGTTGGGGGTTTAGTTGAGTTAGGGAAGGTAATTATGATGATAGGTGTATATTAGGTTATGTGAATGGATTATAGGTTTTAGGGCTTGGGCATTAGGGTTAGGATAAATAATATTAGGGGCTATTGGAACGAGTGAAGAATGGTTAAGTTAGATAGGATAGATGTGTGATTAGACATTTTTAGTGATAGGTTGTATGATTGGGTAGGAGGACTTAGGCATAATGGCATATCTATTGTGGTGGCCTAAGGTATTACATGAGATGCATCTATTGACCCCAATAGAGTATGGAGTATTGGAGCTGGTAGGATTGTACTACATAGTGACTATGCCAGTGGTGTGAATTGATCAATCTTTGACACAACATTGGTAGAGCGATGGTACTCATAGATGAGTACCTTCCATTTCATGATAGGAGATATGACTATTACATTAGAGGATGTATATTGGATCCTACAATTAATAATGATAGGGCACATGATTTATTGATGATCGCATACACTGAGTATGATAGTATAGAGATTGGCTGGAAATCTATGGGTTGGTGTGTGGGATACATGGATAGATATAGATACATGTTTACATGAGGGGACCATTAAAAGGTTGACACTATTGGTGATGTCTCTTGTTAATAGCATACTCCTATTGAACAAGAGCAGATAATGGTTCTACTAGGGGCTTGGGGATGTCATTTTAGACATGGTATAGGATTTCAAGATATTTGATTAGGGGAAAGTGGTGTTGTCTCATTTGTATTAAGAGTTATATTTAGGGGCCTATATAAGAGCTACAAGCTTGGGTCCATCATTACTACTACAAATTTGGAGTTGGGAGCACATAACTATCCAATGACCACTAGGTATTTAGATAGTGAGGCAATTGCATGAGCCTATTATTTTTGGTTGGTACATTTTATTAAGTCTGTAAAGAGGCCATGCAGTAGAGATGAGGTTTTACATACAAGCCTTGGATAGATTTCATCTTGAGCACATTACTTGGATGCCTTATAAAGGGATACATTTTGGATGGGAGGATGAGGTAGAGGTGACAAAGTGTTATCTCATCATTCAAAGGGATTTTATTATAGAACATTATAGACTAGACCAAGTTTAGATACAATTTGGGCTACCCCAAGATGTTCCCATCAAGGAGAATATATTTTCATGGAGTGACTGAAAGAGGCCACAGTGGGGGGGGAGTAGTGGATAGAGCTAAAACATGTGTAGATTATGATAGCCTTGCTCCTATTCCATGGGATTTTTAGACACCCATACTAGACCCAAGTGTGATAGCTAATTATACTTCATGGTGGGCCTAGAGGATACTAGTGAAATTATTGCTTAGACATAGAGTTAGGGTGTAGAGGGGGGTGGTAAGGATATTTTTTCAGGCATAAGAGAGACTATGAAGTCAAAGGAGAGGATAGGTCCTAGTTCAGGATACACATGATGGATAGAGAGGTCTAGATGCAATGGATGTAGATGGAAGGGATCAAGGAGGGCTAGATGGGGATCAGGTATCTATTAGGGCTCATGTTAAAGGGAGTGGGACTCAAGTTGGTGGGATTATCACATAGGTTGGGGTTATTGGGACATAGGTTAGAACTAGTGGGAGTGGTGATGGTGTAGAACCATCTCAGCCTCATTTGATAGAGGATGAGATATCTTTACTAGTGTATCTCAAGATGGAGGTACATCCACATATCTTTGAGATAACAAGCATTACTATGGAGAGATATGAACTACAAGCCTAGTTACAAGGGTAGATGACACAAAAGGATGGGATGTTGGCCCAAACATATAGGAAAATTAATGGTTTACAAGGACATATTACCTCCTTACATGCTTAGATAGTTATGATATAGAGCTAGATCTAGAGTCGGTATATGAAAATTATTGGGTTATAGGCTTAGATTAGGTAGATGCAAACTCGAATCAAGGATTTTATAGGGGAGGCTTAGGTGGAAAAGAGGCCCAACGAGGAGGTAAATGAGGCCATGTTAGTAGGTGGGATGGGTGATGTAATGCAGAACATTATGACGCTGATACATGAGACATAGTACTATAGAGACCTGTATGAGGTAACAATTCATCTGGGAAATGTGCACCTGCATTTAGAGCTAGTTCATCATATTTAATACATCAATAGCTTAGAGGACCACTTGGATTCTAGTTGAGGCTTGTGAGATTTATTTGGATTGTTATATATTGTAGCACATTTATGTCCATGAGGCCCATATATTGTATTTACTTTTTTTGACATGGACTCTATGTAGACATTTGGAACTATTATATATGTTGAGATATGGATGTGATGTGATGTGATATTCTTTATGATGTTGTGATTATGCATGAATATGTTTTTATTGATGTTTTGATTATGAGATATAGGTGATGATATGGGTGATTATATTTGTATCATATGATGTGATGAGATGCTTATGATGTGATGTGAGTGATTAGTTATATATGCATGAATTTGATTAAATGATATGGTAGATAGATGATTAGGATGTTATATGGTTTTAATATGTAGATGTATGTGTTTATATAGATGTGATATATGGGCTCATGGGATGTTATGATGTTTGATTTATAGTTATATGAATGTGTATTATTTGAAAATGTTAAAATGAGATGGATATGGTTTATATTATGAAATAAATTTTACTAATAAAATATAATCCATTGTTGACTTTAATGTCTCATAAATTATGGTTGGGTAACAATCCTCCTACACCAAGGAGGTGGGTAGTGACGGGGTGATATGATGATTAGGTTAGACAGTGATGGTTAGACTGGGTAGTGGAATGGGATGGGTGGCAATTGTTTTGAAGTCATTAATGATGTATGCAATCCATTTTAATATTTCACTAGTGAAAAAATGTGTTTCAATAACATGATATAAGTCAAAGTCACATGAAAACACGATGCATGGGGGAGCTTCATTTTGAAGTGACTTGCCCAAGATGAGCTCAAGAGTCACTTAGACCATCATTGTTCCCTTTAATTAAAAATATAAAACATATAAAAAGATAACAAGACTACTAAATCAAATAGGAAAATTTAATTATATACAATAATTAATAATCTGACAAGAAACAACATACATTCAAACACACACATATGCAAAAGACAACAAAACAACCATAGACTAAAGATAGGGATACAATTGATATACAATGTGATGGCATTAAACAATTATAATGAAATGATTATGTATAATGGTCCTAATTAGGATATATATACATGTTGTACATTGTGCCCTAGTGTGGTTGGAGATAAGGATCCAATCGAATAAAAAACAATTATGTATGGGGCATAGGATGATCGATCAAGATTTAGTTGCATAGTGTAGGTAGGATCCCAAAGCAATACTTATGATTGACCCTTCCATAATGATAATGTTAGTGGGATCTTATGGACTATGGCTTATGGAAAATGAGATATAGATGAAGATGGATATATATTGAGGCCAGTAGGAGACATAATCATCAAAGAGGATGTGATGGGGGTATGTATGAGGGTATTATTGGACATAGGTTATGTTAAAAGTGGATAAAGAGATTCCATAATACTCTTCAACAACTATTCCCTTCACACAACAAGTAACGACTTGCCCCGATGTGAAATATATGTCTCCTTATTTTTCATAAGCCGTATAATTTATTACCACTTTGAAGACTAGGGTCAGGTTTGGAATGATAAAATGGAGTGGAATGGGAATAGGAAGAGTTTAATGGAAATGGATATGCCCCCAAAAGAGGGGACCCATAAACGAAGGTAGCATGGATCTTGTCAAGTATAGAAGCATTTTAAATGAATTATATTCATTGGCTCATCAAAATCTTCACCATATAATGTAGCTAACCTATAGGATCCTGATCTAAATTTAGCAATAATTATATAGGGCCCAAGCCATTTACCTTCAAATTTACACTTTTAATCCCTATCTGCATTAGTATTCTTTTGGTTTTCCTTAAGGACTAGATCACTAACTTTAAACTCTTAGGACTGGATATTTTTTGTGATATTGGTGTTTTAACCTATTCTAATATGCTCGAAGGTGATTTAAATCCCTCTGATGTTTTTATCTAGAATTTCTAGATCTTGTAGCATTTCTTGTCTAAAATTGTGATCATTGATGATGCCCTCTAATGAGATGTGTAAAGTGGGGATCTCCACTTCTATGAGCAAGATAGCTTATGTTCCATAAAGTAAAGAATATGGAGTGGCCCCAATAGGTGTCCAGACACTAGTTCTATAAGACTAGAATACAGGATATAATTACAAGTGCCATTTTTTGCCTACATCATTGACTATTTTATTGAGAATATTGATAAGAGTCTTATTATTAGCTTCATTCTATCTATTCCCTCGGGGGTAATAGGGTGTAGAAAAGTAATGCTTTATATGATATGTTTACACAGGGCCCCAACTTATTGATTTTTAAAGGACTTGCCATTATCTGATAAGATGTTGGATGGAATACTAAAATGGCAAATGATATGATTCAAGATAAATTTAAAAATATGGAGACTTGTGGTGTAAGTAAGAATCATAGCTTTAACCCATTTAGTAAAATACTCCATAGATGTGATAATAAACGTTTATCCATCTGATGATGTAGGATTTATCTTTCTAATTAAATATAGTCCCCATATAGATAATGGCCATGGATTTGTGATATATTGAAACTCTTGTGTGGGTGAAGGGATAATATTACCATATTTATGGTAGGCTACACATTTCCACACATACTAGGAGGAATTGTGTTCCATGGTAGGCCAATAATATCTAGTCCTGAGCAATTTCTTAGCTAGGTCCATTTTATTGACATGGCCACCATAGATACCATAGTGGACCTCCTTGATCATAATATTAGACTCTTCTAAGGTCAAGCATCTCAATAAGGTCCTATCATAGCCTATCTGATAGAGCATGCTACCAAGGATAGTGTAACAGGATGTGTGGTGGATGAAGGCCTTGACTTAATTGATTTATTTTTATACCATTTTTTATTTCACGTGCTTTCCATTTTATTAAAATATTTTCATACTTTCCAATGTGATTTAGTGTGATATTATTGGTTTTAATTTGGTGCCAATTTTTCTCTTGGTTTAAAAACAAACTTTTTACCATCTTGTTTAGCACACTTTGGTTTCTTATACCTAGTCATTTTCTTGTTATTACACATTTCTCAACATGAAATAGTGTGTATTACATTTTTTATTGATTATATTTTACCAAATCCTTTTTGCCTATTTATTTTTAACCATGCATATGTCTTACATAATGCTAGAAAATAAATTACAACTCATATATTTCCTATAGCATATACAACAAGAGTTAAATACATGTGCTAGAAATAAATATATCCAAACATCCACAACCACAACCATAATAAAAACACATAAAATTAGTATCCAACTACCAAAATAAGATATCCATATATATATATATATATATATATATATATATATATATATATATATATATATATATATATATATAATGTGTTTTGATATAAATTACAACAATATGAATCATCCCAGCTCTAAGGTTGGGGTCTATCATGTCTATCTCATGGCTTATCCACGTTGCCAATAGATGCCTCAAATTGTCCCCTCTAAATAATATGCTATAAAGAGGTTGTTTGAGATGTCAATCCTATCACTTGGGCCTATACCTGCACTAGTTGGGCATGTACCTATGCTAGCTAGGTCATGGTAGTTATATATGTGGCTTTCTCCTGAGCCAAGGCCTTTCATGCATGTTCCTCTCCCACTCCCACCCCTACTGGTATATGTGGCTCCTCCCTACATGCCCATACTTGCCTCACCACCTTGCTTGCTAGTCTGAACCAACTCCCTGGGGAAGACTCTATCATAAGATCCTCTAATGTCACTGAATCATAGGGTGTCAACACCTCAAAGATATCATGGAGAGCTCCCATCACTTAGGATCCTCGTATAGTTTCCTCCTCTATAGCATCTACAAAAATCAAACCAAATAAATATTAGATCATTGATATATCAAAAATCTATCTATCTATATTCTATCTCAAATAAACTTAAGCAAAATTCAAACCATCCATTATTACCTATCTATGTGTCACCTACCACCATCTCACCATCTCCATAACCACCAAGCATGGTCTCCCCATAAAATCATTCTTTGATTACCTCATCTGTAGGTCTTTACAAAAACACAAATCCTAGAGTCACCACTCATGCCCATCTCAAGCTGCACCTGAGTGGTACCTCTATCATCTAACTTCATCTTGGTCTGCCTGATGGGTCATCTAGGATGACCACTATCTCTGATATCTCCCACTATTGGTGTCTATATTGATGGTGTGATCAAGGTGATCATTATTCCTCCTATTTCTTTGCTAGCAGTGGTGCCTTTATCACTCCCACACCCATCTCCTCTCTATTTGTTTCCTATCATGCTCAACCAGTCCATAGTCTCTCACATCATGATTTGATCATTGACCTAGTAACTAATGGCCCTAATCCTCCTCTCCCCCTCGAATCTCTCACATGCTTGGCCTAAAATGTGGGTACAACTATTGGCACCACCAGGTGAGGTATTACCATCTATCTTGGTACATGTGTCATCTAATTTGGCTCTATCCACTAGGTATAGTAGCCTATAATCAATGTCCATGCGAATTTCGGTGTCACTATATCATATCTCATCCATACCATAGCAATATGCCCATATGGATGCCACATGATGTCTTCCCACTTAACTATCTATAGTGATGGTATGTGGGGCATGACCCATGCTACTTGATCCTTTTGCCATGTTTGTACTTGCAGATAACTGATCATTAACCATATGGGGCAACCCATCTGACCATTACATCAGAAACCTCTCATATATCCATGCACTCAACAAGATAATAGACCCTATAGGCTTCTTCCCTCTATACATCATTTCATACATGTCATTCATAAGCTATACCTAGATGATAGAGATTAATTCATACAAAACCCCATGCTCTAATATAGTTTGGCATAAGGTTGTTCACATACAATGGTACCTTGCCATCTGAATTGTGACATAGCACCCATGCTATCACATGTCCTATAATGACCTTTTATATATCTAGAATATAAGAGGTATAAACATCAAATAGGCTAACTCTTAGCCTGGGATATATCCTCTCTGAGCTCTTTGCACATATGGCTAAGGCTTTCCTCTCTTCCTATCCATATGGTACTCCCATAACCACGATCATACCTCCTATAAGTATTCCAAGGATCACATGGATGTTCTCTAAGGTGATACCCACCTCAAGGTATCCTCATCCACCTCCAACCTAAATGTGTTATTCAACCATTCCCAAGCTCCTAAGAACATAACTATCAATTTTGAACTCAATGGGATCCTACACATCTACAATCCCTCCTAGACCTAATGCAATTAATCTCACTCTATCCTCAATTGACAATCACTCCAAGAGGTTTGGGATCCATGTCACATCCACCAAGCACCAAAATCTTGGACTCCCCTATAACCATAAAACAACACAAGATGTATTAGATCATCCACGTCATTTATAATCAAAATACATTCTTTTCAAATTTTAACAAAAACTAGTCTAATTTAGTTTAATCTATCCATTTTTTTATCAATCTAACCTATTTATAGCCTATTCAACCATTTTGGTACTTAGTCAGCCATTATGGGCCTTTTTAGAACTCTTTTGTCCTATTTCTTATAATTCCATACTATTTTGGTCACTTATTCAGACACTAGGTTGACCAAATTTCCTTCAATTTTGACCAAGTTGACTTAAAAAACTAAGTCGACCATTTACTTTTTACCCCTTAGTACTAAGTCATCACAGTGGATTTTTATACTAGATCAGTAGTCATGTATTAAGTCAGTAGTCTGGAAAACAAATTAAGTCGACACATACTAAGTTAGGAGTGTGGATTTAGCAAATTTTTAGCCCACTAGTTTGACTAGGTCGACCTAGTTATTTTTGTCTATCGACCCCTTTCATTACCAATAATAAATGCCTTTAGATAGTTATTACTTCTATCCTTTTAAATCCATTCCACATTTGGTTTTTCATACACTTATCAACTTTTAGGATTCATTTCGATTCCTCAAATTTCTCTGAAATTCAAATTTCTAAAAAAACACTTAATTTCAATAAAATATTCAAAAACAAGTTTGATCCTCAATGGCTTACCTATGCTACACCCGATATTGCTCGTTTGGTCTCTCATATCTATTTTTATCTCACTCACAAGTCAAAAATAAAAAATTACTTCCCTTTCACCCTATTTAAACTTACTTTTCACAATTCTTTACCTCTCAAATATTTTCTATTAGATTCCTTATTTTACTCATATCTTTGATTTTACTCATCCATTTTTCAAACCATAAAATGATATGTAATCATGACATCGTATAGAATATTTTCCACTACTATATTCCTATCTTCTAAAAAAATGATTTTTATCTATTTTTGCACTAATCTCTACAGGTTCACCTAATGTTCTTCACATTTGGACACCTTCACATCTCTTGTAGTCTACTTCTTTATCTACAATACTAAGGTAGGTAAAGGTATGTGATTTTCAATTATGTCCTTTAATTTATCTTATTTTCTCCTTATTGCATTTTACTTAGCATCAACTTTATGTGTTTTCATGTTCTACTCTTGAAGCACCATCCCATGTTGTATTCATGTGACACATGATGAGATTTGAGTGGGGCATATGTATACACATAATATTTTTAAACTTTTATCAATTAATAATTATCTTTATCTTTTAGGAACGTGTCGAGTCTCAATCTCTCTAAGTGCATGCCCTAAGGTGTGCATCAATAAAGGAGTGGGCAGACCATTGGTGCTTCACAAGATTATTGTCCCTTTTGCCACTTATTATCTACACATTTGTCTCTCAGAAACCATTTCCCTAAACTTTTTTATTCTCTATTGTACACTCCTCAGTCATTTCTTACATTTTCCCCCCTTTTCCTTACCCTTAACCCATTTTTGATTGTTTACTATACTAGGTCGATTGGGTCGACCCCATACAATTTTGATGAAATTCACTTAGGGTTTAGGTTGGATCTTGGCTGACCTAGCTCATGATCTAGTAAATTATTGTCCAAAATTCTACTAGGTTGACCCTATCAACCAAAACTTTTATAAGTGATTAGGGTTAAATCTATCTATATATACAATTTTATTTCACCATTATTTAGAGAGGAGAAGAAAAAGTAAGAGTTATTGCACATATACTTGCCCACCATTCTACTTGAGGATGAATCTTAGGTTTTCATACTTTCTTTGGAGATACGGATCTTATCTTGTGGAGAAGTATTTTGGATGCATTGATAGGTTATGTAGCCTAGAGTTGATTTTTCTTTGTCATCCTTACATACCATAAAAACCTCTTATGAAACACCACTTAATAGCAGGACCTAGTAAAGAGTAGAGGTTGATGGTTTTCAAAGGTAGGTATTCCTAACTTTGTTCCTCATTTGTAAGAGTAGATAGATATGCATTTGTACTTATATTCCATGCATTAGGATTTTGTATACATTGACGTGAGTATATTTTTTTTGTGCATGTTTACTTTTATTGTTTCTAACCTCCACTTTGTGACACAAGCTTTGGTGAGCACTAGATTAGATTTTACTTGTTATTAGTTTAGTGGTATATCAAATATAGGACTCCCTTAGGCTTATTGCATGATTATTCTTGATTTGAGGCATTGGAACCCTTCCTATCATTATGTATTGTGATAAGATATCCCCTAATTGGGTCTAGTGGATCCCCATATTGGTTGTGTTCCTGATTATCTACTATGTCCCCAATCATAAGTGTATGGTATGATCTATCTTCTCTGAGTTAGGATTGATTTATATACATGATGCATTTATGATTTCTTGTATAATCATCTAACTTATTACTCCCATTTGGCACTTTATCAAATGTTATGGACTAAAAAAATTTCTTTAACTAATCTATTAATTGCTTATAGGGAGTAATTTTTCATCTTTGGTTTGTAACTCTTCATTGACTTGCTTGATTATTAGTTTTTAATCATTGAATACTTGAAGGTGTTGGATGTTCCATTGGATGTATAATTGGAGGCCAAAAATTAAAGCCTCATATTCAAAAATATTATTGGTGCATAGAAAAGTAAGATGGAAAGATTTGGGGATGAGGTCTCTTTGTGGAGTTACAAAAAGGATACTGGTTTCTAATCTATGCATGGTGAAATATCCATCAAAATATAGTTTAAATCCATTAGATTATATGGTTTTCATGATGAATTCATCTAGGGAGGCTAGGACAAGTGGCTTAGTATTTGCAAGAGGTGCTTATGTGAGTTGATCCATAATTACCTATCTGTTGATGGCCTTTTGATGAACAAATTCAATGTCAAACTCACTAAGAAACATTATCCATTTGGCCATTCTACCTGTGAGAGCTGATTTTGATAGTAGATATTTAAGAGGATCAACTTTAGCTATGAGATGAACTTGTATATTGATCATATAGTGTCAAAGGTTTTGTGAAGCAAAGACAATGATTAAACAAGTTTTTTCAATGGGAGTATAATTCAACTCATATGAAATCAAAGTGCGACTAAGAAAATAAATATTCAAATCCTTTACTTCATCATTATGTTGTGAAATAAGGGAAACTATCACACAAGGTGTTGTAGATATATAGAGGAATAGATGCCTTCCCATGACTAGGGGTGATAACACAAGAGGATTTTCTAGATATTGCTTGAGATAATCAAAGGCATGCTAACATTCAAAGTTCTAATTAAACTGAGTCCCCTTCTTAAAAATATGGGTGAAGGGGTGGCATTTATCTATTAGATGAGAAATAAACCATCGAATGGCCTATAACTTTCCCTAAAGACCCCTAAGTTTCTTTATATTACTAGGAGGCATTTCCATAATGGATTTAACTTTAGTTGGGTCTACTTCTAGGCCTCTCTTGGATACAATGAACCCTAATAGCTTGTCTAAGGTAACACCAAACACACATTTATTCAAATTCAATATAACTTTATATGCACATAGTCACTCAAACATCCTTTGTAGAACCACATGATGCTCAAATCAAAGTCTAGACTTCCCCAAAATGTCATCAATTTAATATTTGACAATTTCATACATCATATCATGGAAGATAATAGTCATTGCCCGTTGATAAGTAGCACTTGCATTTTGAGACCAAAGGGCATTACTTGATAATAGAAGGTTCCCCATGGATTAATAAATTCTATCTTATGTTGATCCTTGAGAGAAATTTTAATTTGTTTATAGCCTAAAAATTTATCCATGAGGGATAACATTTCATACCCTACAATAGAATCCACAATCATATCTATGTTTGGTAGGGTGAAGTCATCTTTAAGACATGTTTTTTTAATGTCCTAGAATTCAATACAAATATAAATCCTGCCTTATGGCTTGGCTATAGGAATAATTTTGGATATCCCATCATAGTAATCAATAGGTTAGATAAATCCTTCTTCTAATTTTTGTAATTCTTCCTTGACTAGTAAAGCCACTTTAGGGTGCATCTTATGTAATTTTTACTTGATTGGTTTGGCATTAGGATGAAAAATTAAATGATGCACAACCAAGGAGGGATCAAGTCTTGGAATATCTGAATAACACCATGCAAAGATATCTATAAATTCCTTGAGTATCTCAATAGTGATTTAACATTCCTTAGGCATAAGAGTTACCCCTAGTTTGACTATTTTAGGATGTTACACAATTCCAATGCTAAATTCAATCACCTCCTCAATGAGAGAGGGTGACTAAACCTACAAATAGGTTAGAATCAATGGTAAATCCTAGATATCTAAAGCAAAATCTTTCAACAACTATATGTCTATTTTAGTATAAAATTTTGATTCATTTGAAACATGTGGAAAATCTTTCAAAATTTGAGGTGGCTCTTCTTCTTCATAGTATTTTTCTTCAATTTGATTTAGAGATTTTTGTTGTTCCCCAAAATAATCTGACTAATAGAGATTAATAGAAAATCCTTTCTTATGATCTCTAGAAGGCATAAAATCTCGTGTTCCCAAATATTCTAGGATGGTCTCATCACTTTGGAACTTGTTGAAGGATGGATCATGTCATTGATCCTAGTATATTAATGAAGGGTAATGGAGGGATATATCTATGGTGGTAATAGTGGTATCATGGAAAAGGTTAGTGGTAGTAAGATCCTCATAAAGACTATAAATGGATACCGTCTCAACTTTTTCATTTGAAAAAGACTCCTCATTGATGGAAATAGTATCCATAATGATATTGTTTAGGTCAGTGTCAAGAAGTTTGTACCCTAAACTAAGATATTATGGATGTTCTTGAACAACTATAGGCTCAATCCTTCCTTACTTATGTATCCCTAGTCCTTTTCCATGATAATGCATATTTTATAACATTTTCTAAATTTGGGGGTATTTTTTTTTGTGAAATGTAATGGCCTCATTTTCTAGAATAAGCCATGACTCATCAGGCTCATCAATGTATTCTTATGATAATAGTCTCACACTATAATATGGAATTGGTCCAAATTGATAGCTAACAAGATTGTCCTTCCTCATAGCTGGGGACCTATAGCTATGTGGGGAAAGAGGTAAATCACCTACACAAAAGGTTTTATATTTGTATTCCCCATAGCCTATGGATGTCATTTTAAGGTAGGACACATCGGTAATGGATTAGAGGTAGGCACTAGATCATCAAGGTGTATATACTTGGTAGTTATTGGGTTGGGAGTGTAACTATCCATGTTGGGATAATAACATGTGGGTGGAGATTGACACATTTGGTAACTATGAAAATGCTCGATTTCCACAAGAATGGTGACTTTCATGTCAGAGTGAGGTAATTTTAGACATTGATGGAGAGTGGATGAGATTACTTGCATTTTATCGATCCACAGATTACCCAATAGTAGATTATATATCAAATCAACATCTATAACATGAATCAAGGTTTGATGTATAATGAGTCCCATAGCAATGGGAAGATAGATGGTGCTTGTAGACAGATGTTCATTATCATAGTATTCTATAATCATTATTAGAGTAGGCCCTAAGGAAGATTCAAAATACCCTAATTTCTTTAAAAAATATAGATTACATAATTTCATTATAGACACTCCATTTATGAGTACCCAAGGGATGTAGTGGTTGGAGATGGAGATTTATATGAATAATGGGTAATTATGATGCAGGCCAATGGGAGGCATGCCTTGGGCACTGAATGTTATTTACTATCAAGGAGATAGGTGACCCACTAATGCTTGTAATTGACTTGTGTTAATATCTCAAGGTACTTTTAGATCATTCAAGATTTGATTACGGATCTCCTAATGCACAAATAATGTTTTGAGAAGATCCATGAGTGAGATTTGAGTAGGATTCTTATTGAGTTATTAGATTATATCATAAGGCTTATCAAAAGATACAATGATTTTCTTAGAGATATTGATATTTTGAGATGTGGATATAGATAGGTCCTTTAGTGGTACCCTAAGAACTATAATTTTATTGCATCATGTAGTAACTACATAGTCAACAGTGGCCCAGTTGATCTTTAGTATGGTGGATGATATTGGTGTGGGATCTTGGGGGATATAAATTTTGATGGTATTAACATATTGGTATGGGATGGAGTGATATTATATATGATTGGAAGTGGATACTTGACCTTGGTCTCTAGGTGGCTTTCCTTATTATTGACCATGCTAAGGTAAGGGATCCTGATAAATTCTAAGATGCTATTTTTTGGGTACCCCAAGGTTGGTAAGAGGTCTTGTTCTTATTCAAGGCTTTTATTTACCTTTTGGCACTCTAATGGAGGAGACATTTTACTTATCCATGGGCGTTCTCCTTTGCACTATTTGAACATGTTACTTTTAGTTTGTAACTATGTCCCCTACAACATTTTTGTTCTTATTGAAGATTTTTTATTTACCCAAAAATGAGTTATCGTAATGTTGATTTTGTTCATTTTAGGCGTATAATTTGATTTCTCCCTTTTTAATAAGTTCTTTCTAAATTTTTATCCCCTTTTCAATAACCTCATCAAAGGATTTGACACATTATAATTTCAACTAATATTTTAGTTTTACGTTGAGGTTTTCAATGAATATTTTGGCCAATAATTTTTCTAAAACTATACATTGAAAGTGGATTGCTAAGCTTATTTAGTGTTGTAAGAAAGAGGCCTAGCTTTCTCAGTTTTTTTCATAGTATTGTATAAGTCTATGATGGATACATCATGTTCTATGTTGAATGAGAAATGTCTCACAAATTATTTAGTCAATTCTCTAAAACTAGATACATAACCCTTTGGTAAATGCATGAACCATTCTAATGTTGGTCCTATTAGACTCTTTGGGAAAATTATTAGTAATTAGGCATAGTCATATGAAACCTCGTGGAAATACACATAAAATTATTGAACATGATCATGAGGATCTCCTTTCCCTCTATATTTTTCAAATTTGGTACCTCAAAATGAGGTGGGAAAGGAATTTACAGAATACTCATATCTAAGGGAGAAGATAAAAAATATTCATATTTTTATTTCATTGCTTGCATGTGAGAGTCAATCTATTGGAGAGTTTCCTTCATAATATTCCATTCTTGTGCAAATGATGGTTCTCCAAGGGGATTATAAGTTTGGGCATGACTTGTGTGTGGTCTATTAGAATTATGGATATTTTATCTTGGGGACGATGGTTGTTGATTTTGTATACAAAATTGGGAGGCTAAGGAATTTATTTATATGTGAATTGATCCAATCAATCCTCTAGGGTCATTTTTCTCCTACTTTACTTGATGCAATTATTTTGGATAGGCACTTATTATTCTTGGTCTTCAAATTCTTGTTCATGGTCTACAAGGTCCTCTTCTTTAGGTGATTAATTAGTATGGGTATTCTAATGAGGAGTATTAAGCCAAGTAGATGGGTGGATTAAGTGTTGCATAAGGTTGTTGTAAAAGCTATGGGGTAGAGTACCCCCCATTCTAATTACTTTTGCTAAAATTTGGTCACAATTTTCATATATATACTAATCAAATTGTACTCTAACTTCATCACTATGGAAAAAGTTATTTATGGATCGATCATCTTCTCCTTCAAGAGTGTGTATAACACTATGTGTATCTTCATGATCTTGTTTTTGATCACCTAAGTTATCCAAGAAATCATTATTTTTTTGGATCCTTATCATATTCTAGGAATTTTGACATGGGTTCACTTTGGCATGATGGATGGTGAGGTGTGTTTTTAATGTAGGGTGATGGGAGAGGATATTGTATTTAAATACTAATTTCATCTAGAAATAAAATATAAGAGTGGTCAAATAAGATGATTTAGAAATGTGTTGATCTTGGATTTAGAGGGATGTAATATTAGAATTACCAAGGACTATCAATAGCCAAAACCTTACAAGGGTTCAATCTAGCAAGGAAACTAAGGAGATGACATGATCAAATACCTTTCACACTATCAAAATGATGATTTGGATGGGTGTTAGGTATGAAGAGGAAATGATAAGGAAGTGATGGGTGCTAGGATAAAAACACTTGTCAAGGTTATGCATGTTGACAATACCTAGTCAAAAAGGTGATTAATGAAGATTGAAGCGATGGGTGACCACTAAGATTTAGTTTCAAGGCCAAATGTTGTATCCAAAGGTGTGAATGGAAGATATGGAATAGATGTCTTATTTGATTTTAAAATGGTATTTATCTTAGGGGTGTCTATGTGTTTTAGAATTAAAAATGGGATTAGTCTACTTGGTTCACAAACAACATAGGTTTAAGCACAACACAAAATCAATACACTCAACCACAAGTCCTAATTTAGTAAAATAAAATGGGTGTGTAACCCATTGCTGATACCATAAATATCTTTGAGGGTGAGGATATAGGTCAGTGACTCATTACGAAATTAATTGAACCCTCTTGACCACATATGTGTTTAATTTCTTCTTAGGATTTGATCTTGACTCTGGTATTAAAATGCCTATTATAGATGATGGTTCCTAAGCTATGTTTACTCAAAGGTTTATTGGGGATTAACTAATATACACTAGGTATAGTGGGTCCCAAGTCTGTATAAGGTGATGTCTAATACTTGGTTAAGATAATTAACTCTTCTCCTTCATGGATGACCTGTATGAGGTCAACCACTTAGCCCAACAACAACTATTCCTAATATTTATACTCTACCTGAACATGAAGTTTGGTCAAATATGTAGTGATTAAATCCATGACAGCAACCCCTAGTTACTAATACTATGTATGGTTATGAATTCCATGTCACATGTTATCCTAGACTCAATGGGTTAACAAATAAACAAGCACACTTAATTTTCTTGATTAATTACCCATGTGAGGAAGCACACACAAAAAAATGAAAAATCAAATCAAGAAACAAGAACAAATTATGAGATATTGGCACCCCTCTTATAAACACAAGGGTTAAGAAAACCACTTGTGTAACTTTATCTTGATAGGTTTTGCACAAAAAGGGTTAGTAGTTTGATTTAAGGCAAAACTGGTACTTCTTTACAAAATCACTAATACATAGTTAGTTGAAGGAAAAAGCACAACCAGACACTATGATGTCACAACTATAAATCAAAACCATTGATCATGAGTTGCAATATTTCCACAGTCAATTAGCTATGATGGTCATCTAAAAAGTTTCTTCAAAACTGTGATAGTTGGAGAAAAACTACGATAGAGCAAAACCATGACTATCAGAGTGATGTCACTACTACAAGATTAGTGATATCATAGCAGAGTATAAAAATTTAAAATGGTTGATTTTTTACCAAAGTAGATGCTTAGATAGATTATCTAGATGCTTTATAAATACCTATGGATAGATATAGTAAATCAATCTACCAACTAAGTATAAAAAATTATATTCAGACACCTAGATGATATTGTTTAGTGAAAATGAACAGATCCACACACACAAATTTATATAAAAATAAAGTATTTTTATCAAATTTTGCTTTAAAATATATGTTACCAGTGAAAAATTTTAAATAGTACACAAAACTACACCCCAAAGTTAACAAATTACAATGTTGTTACTAGGAATGCAATATCACTAATATATAAACAAAACCACCACTACAAAAATAGTTGTATTTCAATAGATATAAAAAAGAGTGAATGATGCAATGTCTATGTTTTGGAAAATCATTTTTATACTTTTCCTGTCGATTCACCACACAACAAATCATATAGAAACACCCTTTTAAAGAATATAGTTAGCCAAATATATCTTAAAACTCAAAATAGTGAGATAGGCTTGTCAAAGAGATTATATGATCATAGATCTTCCTTCAAATGGAGGATGACCAAATTACATTTTCAAATTAGAGATTAATAGGGCAACCTTTACTAGTTTAGATAGAAATTGCAATAACATAACTTGAAATGGAAATATCATGACTTACAGGTCAATGACATGATTTTTGAAGTAGTGATATCATGGTTTAATAATTAAATTCTAAGTCTTCAATCTAACTTGATTCCCTACACAAAGAATAATAAAACCCCTTTCCTAGAAACACAAAATGAATAAATGTGATTGCACAGAGGTCAGAAAGAATAAAAAACCAATTATCTTATTTTAACCCTGAAATCCTACAAAACCATGATTATAGACATAATATCACTATTACCAGTGCAATATCACTACTTTTAAAGTAGTGGTATTACAAAAAAAAAAAAAAACATATCCAAAATAAGACTATTAGTGGTTAAAATCCTAGTTAGCACAATACTACATATGTAATTGTAATACCATGATTGTAATATTGTTAATATCAGTGTAATGTCATAATTTGTTTGTGCATGATGATTTTGTTGATTTCACCTTTTTTTCTCATCGATTTTCACTTTTAAGTCACTAAATCCATTCTAAAAAGCACAATAGGTCATATTTAGGTAGTAGTCCCACCGTGGTCATCAAATGTTTGAGTGTATTTTGGATTCTTTCTTATATTACTATTTTTAGAAATAAAAATCCAAAATGCAAACAACCTCAAGGAAAATGATAAAGAGACAATTATATGAATATAATGGCATCACTTACCATCCTATTATCCCTTAGATATGCTTTTCAAGATTACCAAACCGATTTTGAATGCAAAATGAGTGGATTGTGGGATTGCTTGATTGTGCTTGATAATGGCTTCATGGCTTATTGGCTTGTTTATGGCTTTTAAAAGGCTATGTAAGTGCTTGGATAATTCAAATATGAGGGATGATTATGACTTCAAGTTTTAAGTTAGTTGGTCATGGAGATATGGCTTATTTATATAAGCCATGAGAGGGAAAATCAATCGCTCATATTTAATCTTGAGCTCATTAAGATCAATGGTTGTGGATTTTCCAAGGAATTTTTAATTCCTTATAAACCTATAGAATAGAGGATTCTAGAGGAGAAGGGTTAAATTCGAGGAGATTCTACAATTTTCCAATTCTAGAATCTCCATTAGGAAGTAAGGGTGTAGGAATAGCTAGTTTAGTAGGGTGGTAGATGGGTATGTGAATAAAAGGAATTTTAAATTTGAAAGTGGGTTAATGAGTAGGTTAGTATCTAAGTAGGCTTAGTTAATGAGTTAATGAGGGTGATTAATTTGTTGTGAGGATGTAATAAGTTTCATGGGATGTAGGGGATTTTATATAGGAATTAGGATATTAATTAATTGGATAGGGAATGTGATTATAAGTTAAATTAGAATTATTAGGGTGAGTGGATTTAGGTGCATATAGTTTTAATTAATAATATACCAATTTATCATATGCTTTTTTTTTAACATAGAACTTTCCATACCAATAATGGTGTAATTTTTCCAATCAGCGGCATCATTTTACTATGACATGTACAATTTGATAACATGAATTTGTGTTCCATTTTTAGCACAATGTGCATTAAATTATATTGAAGTGAACTCTCCCCACAATCAATCCTCAAAATTTAAATATAATTTAACCACTTTCCTTTTCGACTAAAAATTTAAAAATACAAAACAATCAAATGTTTCACTCTCAATTCTTAAGAACTAGATACATGTAGTCTTGGAATAATCATCTATAAATGTTAATAAATAAAAGTATATATTAATAATTATTTTTTGAATAGGGTCATATATATTTGAATGAACTTTTTGAAACTCTTTGGAAATTCCAATGTAATTTCCAAGCTAGAAATTTATCTCTATGTTACTTCTGAATGAACAAGAAGAGTAAATAACATTGGTTGTTATGATCTTAAACAATCCTTGAACCATATTCTTTACATGTAACAAATATTTACCCTTTAAACTTAAATGATCATAGCTCTTATACCACCTCTGATTATTGGCTTTAACTAATGTTTTTAAAATTGTCGTCTTGCTTAATGTGTATGTATAAATTTTATTTTATTTTATTTTTATTATGGGAGCTACTTCCACAAAATCACCACCATTATTTTATCAAAACATTTAAAATATATTTTAATATTTAAAAATATAATAATAAAATTCTTAACCAATTATTATGCATGCAAAAGGTTTTTCTTGATACCAAATACCAAGAAATTATATTTAACAATGTTTACCTCACCTTGTTTGGTGTGTAAACCCAATATGATTTTTCCAATGACATATACTACCTAATTGTCTCTAAACTTCACTTTAATTTTTAATAAAAATATAAAATTTCACAAATAAATCCTTATTTTTCCTTTTATAACTAGGGTTTGCTCACTTTATGTGATCCGTTGAGACTATTAAAAGACATAGAGAACCATTTTATAAGATAATTCATAAAAATATTCCTAACTAGGTATGTTAATGGTTTGAAGGACAAATTAAAATATATAATTGATTTAATGAAGAGACAAAAATGCTCTAGCTATGATGGATTCTTTGTTGAATTTTATAACATTAAAAATGATTGAATTGCATTTGAAAATTTGAAAGTCTATCAAGAAGCTCTTTATAGTGGAGCCATAGGAAAATAAGTTAACATGGATATTATACAAATATCTTATAAATAGGATGATGTTGGAGTCTATCATATTCACATTTGATTGGAAGTCCACCTTATATAGATGTGTTACCAAAGTGTGATTTATTATCTACACATAATTATAGAAGCGTGATTGATGTGGTAGTCATTCTCACATTTGTGATAAGGCTTAGGTGTAACTTGGCAAATGATCCCACCTTTTACTCTAACATTAATAATCTCTCACTCACATCTTATTTTTCTTATATAATAACACTTTGTGATATTCTGGAAAGTAATGGAACTTAGACTCATCTCCCCTAATCTAGTGGAGATGTAATCTCTTCAAGAGTCATGTTCTAGTGAAACTATTTCTAGTTGTAAACATATATTGTAAATTACATAGAGATAATACATTGTGTCTTTATTGGTGAATATCTCTCTTGTTTTAATAAGTTATGTTGATGATATCTATGATAGATATCCATGTGCTATATTTTCATTTTTAATAAAGTATCATCACATGATTACCTTAGAATATCAACAAGAGTATTTGAAAGGAGATCCATAACACTCTCAAAACTCACTTGTTAGGAAGATCAAGAGAAGAAGGAATAGAGGAGGATCCTTAGGAACTCCAAAGCTTCAATCCTTAGTAATCTTAAAGAGATAAAGATAAATGTTTCTCTCTTCATCATCTTCTATGAGAATATATTTTCATGTCCCATCTCTTTTGTTTATATTGATTCATTCCTTGGGCTAGATTCATTTATCAATTGTAGATCAACATATGGAGGATTTTCATAGAAGATATTTTCAATAAATTTTAGTTTGATTTTTTTGGTATGTATTAGACATTTATATTATGTTTAGAGTTCTAGATAAAGTTAGTTTTGACGTCCATTTCACCTAAATTTGACATCATGACTTCATTTTTAAGGCCATGTAGATCATATTCTATGCAAATATAGAGAATTTGTAAGGATAAGAATGATCTAACTGGAAGGAAAATGGCCTTTTCAGCTCATCTTACTTATTTTTAGGACCATATTTTGATTGTTTAAAGTACATTGTGATGAGTTGTTAGCTTTTATGTTTTTATACATATTAGATTTGGGTCCATTTGGAGGATGGGATTTTTTTCACCTTACATTTTTTCTTCATGTGACATATTTGGCACTTTCACTTGAAGTTTTTTTAGTTATTATTTTACATGTCTACCATATTGAAACTTTTAGATATATCTAGCTAATTTTTCTTCACTCCTTAGTCAACATTAAGTGGGGTGTTGTGTATTGCTAATGTTTCCTTGGTTGTTTGAGTATGCTTTATACATAGTGATTTTTCCTATCCAATGCAGAAGTTGGTTGTTTCTTGGAGGAGGTTTATAACACTCCATTTTCAATCCCATTATTTCTTGGAATAAATCTATATCACTCCATTTTTAATCATTTAACCATGCATTCCATTCAGATGGAACACATACTAATAGTCACTCTTTTTCACACATACAAATTCAAGGAAGATAATTTTATTTAATTCAATTAAAGGATCCATTAGATTCAACATAAATTTAATTATTATTATTCATTATTAATTTTTTATTTCATTTTACATGGATACCTAAGCAGGCCAAGTTTCTAGGACCCATACTTATGAGCATATGACTTCTTATTTTTTAAAACATGTCATCTAAGCTGATCTTCAAGGAGTGTTTTAGAGTGTCAATACGAAACACCTAATGTGAAATCCACCTTAAGTAGATGTGTTACCAAGGTTTGATATATTATATGGACATAATTATCAAATGCACAATTAATGTGGCATTTATACTCACATGTCTGATAATGGTGAGTCATAACTCAGGGAATAATCCCATCTTTTACTCCACCAATAATAAATTATCACTCATATCATAATTTTTCTATATAGTAACCCTTATGTTCTTGTGGAAATTCATGGAATTAGAAACATCACCTAAGATATTAGGGATGTAGTCTATTAGAGAGTCATTTTCTAGTGTAAACATTGTTAATTGCACATATACATTATATATTGCACATAGTTATTATAGTGTGTCTTTATTAGTGCATCTCACTCTTGTTTGAATACTTTATGTTGATGGTGTTTATGTTAGAGATCCATGGGCTATGTTTTCATTTATAATTGGTGATAAATCCCAAGTTAAAAATTTATATACTTATCACCCTCCTCAATGTCTCTTCCAAAAAATATAAAAATAGATTTAAGATCCTAGATATATCAAACATGTTCCTATCCTTCAAGATATTATTTGAATGACTCAAACATAAGTTGTTGAAAGTAGATATATTCTTGATAGTATCTAGTTAGTAAGGTGTGCACTATGATAATAGTTTCGACAAGAAAATTTCCATGGCCTTATTATATTTTGAAAAAACCTATGACAATATTGAATGGCACCTCCAATATTGACAATATAAAATATTACATAATGCTTATTTTCCTCCTATAAGATGTCTTGACTCAATTTTCTGTTAATTGGGAGTTATCCAACACTTTTATTTTTAGAGGTTTATTAAGAAAAGTTGTCGTTGGGCCCTTATCTTATTTTTAATTTCTTATGACACTCATCATTGCTTTTTTAAAGGATCCCTTCATTAACCCCTATATTAAGGAAATAATGTTACCATTTCTTCTAGTGCTTGAGGAGATAATGTTTGTTTATATTTATAAAAGTATGGTTGTCTATTACTTTGGCTTAGGCTTAATATTTCATTTAATAAGACTTTTCATTTTGGGTGTCATGGAACCCTTCCCGATTAGGTTAACAAGCTTGGTTATACCTATTGGCATGGGGAAGGGTGAAATAAGGTTGTTATATATTTGGGTATCCATTATTCTTCGAAATCATATTTTAAATATATTTGGGAGTTGATTTATTAAAAATTAATAAGAAGGTTACCAAATGGCATTATCATTTTCTCTCTCTTCTTGGTAGAATTTAAGTGCCTAAAGGTCTTGTCTTCCTTTATTACATATTTCTCCTCTTGTTGATTGTTTTGTAACTCTCAAATTTTTAGGCACCACAAGATGGCAAGGGAAATTTTAAGGTCATATGGAAGGGATTCTAAAAATATGCTTGTTGTTACTTCCGATATTTTTTTCAATCCTAAATCTATTGTGGGGTTTGGTTTTACAAATTCAAAAAAAAATGTAGTGGTCAAGTGCATTATGAGGTCTTTTCATGGTCATAAACCTTGGAAGGTTGTTATCAAATTTAAAATTTCTAATGGCTTCCCCAAAAAAACATTGAAATTGAATATGCTTCATATTATCGATTTCTTGATGGATTATTTCTATGTTAAACATGATAGCTCCACTATTATCTTATTCTTGTTGAAGGCTTGGGATTTTATTAAGAATATAGAGGTTAGACAACATGTCCTTCATTTCCTTGATATTAGGTGTCATGATGGTTATAGATCTCTTTGGTGTAACCTTTTTTACAACAATAATCCCTTGGCTAATATCAGAGGATTCTCTATGAATTCTTAGGTTTTAAAATATATTACAAACTTTGAAGACATCTATATAAATGATAAGTTGGCATCTTGGCCTAGAGTTATGTCCTCCTTTAAGTTATATGATAAAAACTTGAGAACTTATTCTATTTTGATGAAGGCCATGAAGCCTACTAATTTTAGAATTTTAAGGAAAGTTATGATTCATTTTGGGAAGAAGGTGAATTGATTAAGGAATGTTATGATACATTTTTGGAAGAAGTTAGATGGATCAAGGGCCCTCCTCTACTTGAAATCATGCCTAAATATCTTTAAGACAAATTTGTCATATTTCAAGAGGTCTATCTTAATATTATTAAGGAATGGTATATGTGTGATCCTTTGATTAGATGGAGGGTTATTTCTTTTATTATTTGGTCTTCTTGTATTGAACCAAAAAATATATTTTTTAGATGGTTAAATCACCATCAAAAGCTTGTTGTTGTGGTAGTATTTTATATTTAAAGTTTGTATTGCTAATTTATTTTATTGTGTTTGTCGTGAAAAAGAGACTATTTATCATTTGTTTTTTTCATGTTTCTTATTCTATTTGAAAAAAAAAATCTAGAGGCATGGTTTGAATGTGTACAAAAGTAAAATATTCGACTTTATATTTACTTTGGAATTATTGGTACTAAAGAGTGTCTTCATTTATTATTGCAAAAAAATGGTTAGTTTTGTCTACTAGAAATTTATGGTTCTTTTAGAAAGAGAGAAATTTTGATTTATTCCAAGGGAAAGGTATAAATTTTACTTGCTTCATGAATGGTCACGTTCCAAGTTATGTATGTGTGTATTAAAATGTATCTTAGGATCTTATAGGAATAACTTAAAAAAATTATACATCAAGGCTTAGTGAAGATTTATTTAGAGTATTTTGTGAGTACTACCATTTTCCCAAGGATTGATCCTACTTGAAAATTAAAAGCCTAGATTTATGGACACATAGATATGGAGGTCTCTGAATGATATTAGGTTGATTTAAAAACCTCTTATTCTGAATAATTTATCAACATGGTCTTCAGTTTGTGGAAACAAGGAGGCTGAGGCTAGTATTCTTTCTTATGTTGGGCATAAGGGTGTTAATACTAATAAAGATGTCATCATGGATAAAATATATGCTACTTTGTAAAGGATTAAAAGTAATGAGGTTTATAAAAATAAGGAATTTGATCAAGTGGTTACTACTTCCTTTAAAAATAACTTTATAATGGGGAAGGATGACAAATTTGAATGCCCTATTTCTTTTTCCTTTTCATTGGTTGATATTCCACTTCCTAATATAGCTATGATGGAGTCTTACTAGGATAAATCGAAGACCATATTGAATATAGAGTTAAAAATACAATAAAAAGGTAAAAAACATGTTGGATAAATATGATGATAATGTCTAATAGATCATTGTTAAGAAAGGTGAAAAAATAAGGAATCTATAACTAAGAACAAGGAACCTTATAGGGTAAATTTTAAGATCCCTTATAAGAAATCCCCTTGGATTTTATTGGAGAATTTATATATATCTATTTCTAAGTCATGGAGATTGTGTCTGATTACATATATGTGTGATGGAGAATCCAAGGGGAGGAGAGGCACATTAGTCATTAATTTTTTTTGTACAATCAAATGGTTACATGATGTAACCAACTAGATTACATAACTAACCATATGTATCCTATAACCTACTAGATTTTTCAATGAGATAACTTCGAAGAGTAAAAAGTTACATCATGCAATTAGTCAACTTGTTCAACTGGCCAAATTCTACAACTAGCCTTTCTAATTACACAAGTTGGCCAGTTACATCATGTAGTTGACCAGTGTGTATGTTGACTAGTAGCACATGTGATCTAATCAATCAATTACATGATGTAACCAACTAGCATGTCTACATCACTAATAAAAGGCTTCTATATGTCCATCAATGCTTATATATGTGTATATTTCCCTCATTTTTCACTTTTTAAATGCACTTTGTTTATCTTATAATTTTAACAAATCTTTAGCTATGACATGGCTTATATAACTATGACATCCACAAGAGAAATAAAAAAATTTGTTTAAAAAAAAATTTTGTCCTAAAATTATCAGAATGTTATAGCATCGAGATGTCTATAATGATAGGTTTGACCAATGCAATTTTTGAGTCTTCATATGCATGCCTTAATATGAACCAAGCATGGACTTGTTCAAATCTCTCATGTCCTATTAATACAAAAGTGAGACAAAGTTTAATGTCATTATCAACTCAAAGATTCTTTCCTTGGTATGTCTCCTTCAAATATCCATTGTTTGATAGGTCTTCCACACCAATATAACAACCTATCACTATGAAATCAACATTAACAGATACTGATAAAAATAATAATTGGAATCTCATTACAACTTGTAGATAGATCCATCTAGTATTTTAACATTATTATTCAAATATCAAATTCAAGGTTTTGTAACTTGTCATGCCTTTTTAATAATGTACTAATTTCTTATTTTTAACTTTCATTATAGCTAATCAGTCAAAAAGGGGGCTCCAAATTTGAAGTGTATCAAACCCATTAATGTGAGCCATTTTTGAATTTTCCAAGAGAGATTGTCTTTATAGGGAAGACCATCAGACATTCCCTTTTGGGTTGTTGTCTATATTCTTCATTATCTTATGGGAGTAAAATATGACTAGTGTACATTTATATCCAATAATATTAGATTATATTTGAATTATGCTTTTTGAAATGATAATTATATAATTTTGTACACCAATTTTATTATGGATTTGTACTATGAGGATTTTTATGGATTTCAAAAATCAATAATTCCAATTATGCTCCATCAAAAAATGAGCACAAATTCTTTATCCCTTGATGAGTAGGAGGTTAGTTTAGTATTAAAATTAATCAACTAATTGTTATACTTTATAAGTTCTTAAAAATTTATAATGTAATATTATCTTTGTTTGTTAAAAATAAGATTTTGTGCATTTAGCACAATGAGACAATATGCATCAAAAATATGTCGTGTACCTGAGGGCTCTCTAGATTGTGACATGAGTGTATAATAACCATTTAAAGCATTTAGAATGTCCAAATGTGTGTGGACTTCTCTTATGCCAAATCAAGCAAAATCATATCCACTTGCAAGTTTTCCTAGTTCTAAATTTTAATGAGAAATGATGTATTATGAAAATTTAAATTTTTGTATTATTTTATTTATTTTTTTAAAAAATTAAGATAAATATAAATTCATTTCCCTTGAATCCACTCAACAACACCCCTGATTTCAGTTGTCAATGTATTCTCAACAACAATTTCAAGATTTATTAATTTCAAACTTTTGGTTTTTGAATTGATGTTTTTTAAATTAGAAAATTTATTAACTGAATGATTTTTTTTATCTTTTTTGGTTGAATAAAAAACCATTCCAATTCAAACACATCAAGCAAAAAACATACTCTCTCCAACTCCATGTAGTAATTATTAAATTTCTAATTTTCACTAATTTTTTACCATTTGAAATAAAATTTCATTTTATAGGGCACCCTACATCTGTCAATAAAAATATGGCATTTCGACTTCCACCTAGCCAAATTAGGATAAGGAAAAAATATATCATTTCCTACATAAAGTAGAGGAACACTATGATTGCCAAGTTCTAACTTCCCCAATTTCTCTGTTGGTGGTGTATATAACACACAGGGTATTACATTTTTATAGTAGATTGATTTTGATGATGAATTTATTGGGATTAAAAGTGGTGACCCAAATAATTTTAATCCTTATTATTCTTTTCAAGTTTCAAAATTGACTATGTAGGAAGGACCTTCTACATCCTCTTCACTACCTAGCCCAACCACTACTGATAATTTGGAGTTATCTAATCGACATTACTTATTTTACATTATATAATCTATTGTAATAAAATTATTTATCAAATATTGATGTTTTTATCACTAATCTAATTGTTTTATAATTATGGGAGTTTAGGTCAGAAACATTGATCAAGGAGATAAATGCCCATTTTCATAACCATTCCCAGAGACTAAATTTTCTTTTAACTAGTGAAAATGAACCACAAAGCTTGAAATTTTAGACAATTAATCTCAATCTAAGATAATTTTTGTTACTAATGATTACAATGATTCTATTTTGGATATTATGTTAAATAGGCCAAATAATTCAAATGTAGAAGCCCAAGTTTACTTTAACAAATGGTCAAGAGATAAAAACCTTGTTGTAATTACCAATGTAGAGAAATAAAAATATTTGGTAAGTTATCATCCTTTTTATAAAACATATTATATTTATTTTAATTTTTTTATAATTATATTTCATTTTTAAGTTGTAACCAAAATATGAAAATCTAATAAATGAGCACATGTATTAAATGTTTATTTGAAAAATGCACATAAAAGTTTAAATGTAGTAATTACATTGAAGGAAAAGCTTATGTTGTTAAATAAGAAAAACAATACACTGAAGAGAATAACTAAATAGCATGACATGGATCCTAACATTTTATTAAAGATGAAAATAGATGTTGATCCTAATCTACTTTCAACATGAGATGCAGCTAATGAGGAAAGGGAAAATATTGTAAATATCAGTTATGCAGCAAAATATTTTATTACATCAGGAGTTTTAAAGGACAATACATAATAAGTGGAGGTAGAATCTCTTGAAAAGGAATGGTATTTTATCATGTTTAAAATGACAGTTTATTATGTTTGAATGATAATGTTATTATATTTCATGTTTCAAATGATATTTTATTATGTTTCAATTACAATGTTATTATGTTTTATGTTTCATATTATAATTTATTATGTTTCAATGACAATTTATTATGTTTCAAATGTTTAAATCACAATGTTACAAATATTTCAATCACAATGTTTCAAATTTTATATTTTGAATGTTTCAAATGTCTTATTATGGCATATCTTATGAGGATGTGACTGTAGGTCTATGGTTTGTTTTCTATGTTTTTACTCCATTGTGTAAAAATATTATTTTCTATGGGTTTTAAGTCTATGACTGTAGGTCTATGATTCATTTTCTATGTTTCAAATGACAATTTACTATGTTTTGATGACAATGTTATTATGTTTTATGTTTCAATGATAACTTATTATGTTTCAAATATTTAAATCATAATGTTATAAATATTTCAATCACAGTGTATCAAATTTTATAACGTCAATGTTTCAAATGTTTTTAGAATAGAAAAAAAGGATATGAAATCTGATTTTAAAAAATAGAAATTGAAATAAATATCAAACTAAAACTTAGGTAGCTAAAAAAATCTTTCACAAACTTGCTCTTGTTAAGTGACATTTACATCTACTGTGTTAGTGGCATGTTCAATCTCAATATTTACATCATCTATATTGGTTGTTGTATTAGTTGACGAAAGTAAGAAGAGAGGGGGACCATTTAAGGTCTACCTTTATCTCCTGTATTATAGGGGTTTCAATATCCATGGACACACAAGAAAATTTTGTCAAACAATTGATTGTCACATAACATAGATTATATTAATGTATTTCACACAATGGAATATGAATCATGATATCAAACACACACTCACACTAACACATGATTATACAGGCTTATTACACCACATAAAAGAGTTATGGACTCTCATACAGTCCTTTTTGAATAGGTACAACTCTTTATTCTACTCCTAGAGAGTTTTTCTCCTTCCCAACTTCTCTCCCAAAACCCTTTCCAAAAAAAAACCTTCTTTATTTCCCTCCTATATTATTCTTATCATCCATAGCTTCATGGGATGCCTATTCAACTTTTCTAACCTCCATATTACATAAAATAGTCAGTCGGTCTTCTATTTTCAAGATCCACACCTAACTATTAATAGTTGTAAGAAACTATTAGGTGATGTTTTGGGTAAAATGATAGTTATAAAAACCACCATAACTTACACATAGTTCATCCAATGGATATGAAATTTTAACTACAACTCATAGACAATTTTTTTCATCACCCCTCCAAATTTTAGTTAATGTGGGTCATCGAAGGTGAAAAATGACCTTGTAGACTACATAGATGACATTTCTAGGAATAATGGTAGTTACTAAAACTTTTGAAAATTTAACTTCATGCACCCAAATGATATGAAATTTTAAACATAGAATATGATTACATTCATAGAAACCCATTAAATATTTTAACCCAATTATTATAGCCACTCTATTATATTATAGTAAATTGTTAGGCTATATAGATGCATTTTTTTAGCTAAGTGATAGTTATAAAATCTATCATAAATTTGTCTCCACATATCCAATTGAGATGAAAGTTGGAAAAAAAATTATATAATACCTTATATGAAATTGATACAAATTATGTCTTTCCATAACTATGTTGTACAGCCATAAACCTTTTCTAGACTAGATAGATGCATCTTATAGTAGAATGACAATTTACAAAAACTATCATAAAGATTTCCTCACATATCCAATTGATATGAAATTTTAAAAACATATTTTATAATACATTTTATGAAACCTCTCCAAATTTTGAGAGACAATTCTTACTAAAGCTAAACCTCAAGGTCATGAACTATCTTCTTAGTGATATAGGCATAGCCCAAAATAAATGGATACAATTTTTTTATATTAAGTCCCAATGCTATATTATTTTTTGTAGAGTTTTTAAATGTCATGTGATAAGTTACCACCAAGTTTTAGAATCCGATTCCTTTTGAAACATTCTTGTAAGTGAGGAAACCTACTACTATTGAAACAATTGGTACTCCTTCATGGTGACTCAAAATGGTATAAAATTTTATAAAAAGTCTATAGATATCATGTGTTAAGCTACCACCAAGTTTCAATATCCAATTTGATCTAAAACATAACTAAAAATGAGTAAACCTCATTATAGTGTAATAGTTGATATGTCTCCATGGTAGCTCCAAATAGTTTAAAAATTGGTAGAGATGTTGTAGGTGTCATATTATATGACCCCAAAAAATTTCATTAGATAACTTATACCATAGTTAAATAACTATTTATGATAAATTTATATGCCTACATAGTCCCTGTAAACTAACAAAAATAGTAAAAAAAAATTGTGCCTTTCTACATTAAAGTAGTAATTTTGAAATAACACTACAAGAGGTAAACAAGCTCATACAAATAATACCACAACCAAAAAAAATAAACTTCACTCTATTTTTTATTGATGCAAGATTAGACAAACCTTAGGATGCTCCTGTATTAGACACCCTAGGTTTTTAAAATGTGAGATCCTATTCACATGGATGAGATAAGTAGAAAATATACTCTTTTGGTCATAAGGCATATTAAACATGGAGTCCCCTTCTAACACACCAAGTTACTTGTTCTTTGTTTTTCTATGCCATTTCCAACTCCTACATGTTGGTTTCTCTTCCCTTATCTTCACATTTATATTCTTTCTCTCACTCCTTATGGTATTTGACTAACAATAAATTCACTTCTTTGTGGGATTTAAACCACTATAGACTTCTCACCTCTGCGAAATGCATAAGCATGTTTCAATCAAATCACATGTGGGTTAAAACCCACTCTCATCCATCCACCACCACTAAGATGTGCTTTCATGCATCTCATTCTCCTATGTGGGTTCAAACCCACCATATACTAACCATCTCTTCCTAAAACCCTCTTGTATTTATTCACACATTTTCCAACCAACTATTGGATCACTCACAGCATCACAAAATACCATTTACATTTGCTCTCTCAAGGATACAATCTCATTTATCACTCCAAATCTTAACAAAAATGAATCAACATATAATTGGGAATCTAAAGGATAGCCCATATCATCTAATATTACCTCAATGGTAATCCTTATCTTCTCATCCTTCACTATTCACATTTATATAACAAGTAATCTATCCATCTCATCTATAAATTCAACTTATTTTCCACATGTTTGGGATGTCATACACATTATCAAATCCTTATTCTAATTATTGACCTCAAAGAACTCACTCTCTATACCTGTAACATTATATTCCTTCACACATATTATGGATGATCTCAAATCAGCTGCATTCTCTCATCCATCACCACACTATAAGCTTGTTCCATGTCATTATTTGGATTCTCAAAGCCTTCACCATCATTCAATTGTTTGTGTGACAACTCTCTTTACTCAATTAGCTATAAATGAGCCTCCACTTGCATATACTCTTTAAAATAATCATGTTCCCATGATCTAAGACTCTCTCTTGTCTCTATATCAACTTGAATATAATAACCCAAGGCTAGAATATCATCACCAGATAACTCTTTATCACCACTGCTATATCAATCTCTTTGTCAGCTTATTCACTCCACTTCTCATATTAATGAACATGCTGGACTTATCCACACTTAGTCCTTTTATTAGTCACTTGATCTATCGCTTGACTTTCAAAATACATAAACACATTAGGGAAAACAAGAGTTCCCTTATTCACCTTAATAACATATCCATCATACCCCAAATAAATGTTATCCCACTCCGTTTCAATGCTAGCATGTTGTTCAAGATTTTCACTATCAAAATGGAATGTGAATGGCCCATTCTCAACCACACTCATGGTTATTTTTTTCACCTCATACATATCTTTATTTTTGTCTTCTTAACATGGCTAAACCTTCATAATCATTTCCCTATGTGCACTTTCTTGCATAACCTCTATAACCAATGCTTCCACCATGGAAACATGTAACTCTACTTGGTTGTTCCCTTCCTCTATCTACAACTCTTCATGGCTGCCATTTTCTTTCATCTCCATTGTTTCATTTATTAAAGCATTCATGCATGTCTTGTCCTTAACCCTACTACCATCAAAAATAAAATATTTAAGATCACCGCCATCATGAACTAAGGTAAAATAAGAATTTTACCACTCATGGGTCTTCACAATCACTTTCCCATCATCACACCATGGGTCTCCATATTCTTCTTCAGTAAATATCACCTCACCAACATCCTTAACAAGGATTTCATCCTCCATAGGCTACTCATAGCTCACATACAAACTATTTTTCTAAATATTAGAACTAGGCTCTACATATAAAAACCTCTCCTTTGTTTTTCCTTTCATAACAAACTACTCTTTGGTGCACCTATGCACCTCCTTCATACTTCTTAAAGTAGTCTTTGGTTTTTCACATGACTGATATCCATCTGTATTTCCCCTCATGGGAATATCCTTCTCACATTTTATCTAAAGATTCTTCATATGAATCTCACTCAACCATCTTGATTGTAATTTTGGGTGCATAAAATGCCTGAACATCTTAGAAACCATATGTTTCCACTCAAAAATCTTTCATTTAGCTTTTTTTTGTATCCTCACTTGGAGATATTTCCAATATAGTATTGAAACTCCACTCATCCACTTACATGTAACCTTCACCCTCCTCAACTATCTAAGTTATGAAATTTTTTGAACTTTTGTTTCCATAAAACAAAAAATATCATTCAAGGATTTCCCTTTTATCTCCACCACAACCTTGGCTGGTCTCTTTTGTTTGCTAGTCTCTTTTCCCTAGCTTTATTGGAATCTATCCAAATCATATATTTATGCTTATAGGGATAAAAACCCCACCATTATCTCTTCTTTATCTCCATTGAATGAATATTCATCATCATGTGTGATATTTCCTATCACTTCCAATCTCTCTTGGAACACTTTCAACATCTCTATTAACTCATCTATCTCATGTGATCTTTTCTTATATGTCATATCTTACCATGAATCAAAAGGATACCATTTTTTAACCTAAAATATAATCTAAATTTAGTCTCTCACAAACTCCCTCATACTTTTTCAAGACTTTACACACGTGTGACCACCTATGCATGCTTCTCAATAACTTGTAACTCAATGTAGACTTCTCTCTCATAGCCTACCACATATTGATGAGTTTTCACAATCACAAACATAGGAATAATACCTTGAGATGATACCACTTGGATCCACTTAAGATCTACCTTTATCTCATGTGTTTTAGGGGATTCAACATCCATTAACACACTTTCACATTTTTTCAAATAATTGGTTATCACATAATAGATATTATATTAATGCATTTCACATAGTGGAATATAAATCATGCTCTATGTTGTCCCCCAAAAATATCACTCATTTTTGGAACAACATTTGAGCTATTTTGGTCCTCAAACCAAAATAATCTCTACCCTTCTCAAAATTTGTTCTAAGCATTCAAATTTCTCATTTTTCAAGCTTCTCATAAAATCTATGGACTCCAAAGGCTTGAATCTATAGACTCTACAGGAAGAAAGTCTATGGACTCTGTAGGCCAAGTTCAACGGACTTCACAAGTTGATTTCTACGGACTCTGCAAGAAAGAAGCAAGCTCTCAACACTTAGGCAATTTCAAAGACCATTCAATGACAAGGTTTAACTAAAAGAGTTCATCAGCAAACTTCTAAGCAAGGATTGAACCATTGAAATGTTGAACCTTGAATCAACTTTGGTTCAACAGGTTCAATGGGTTCAAAGGTTCAACACTAGTAGCAAGAGTTAAGCACATTTGTCAAGGTTCAACAGGTTCAATGGACTAATGGTTCAATAGGTTCAAAAGCTTCTACAGGCAGGTTCAATCAAAAGAACAAGTTTTTGAGGCTTGAACCATTGAACCACTTTGGTTCAAAGGTTCAACGGGTTCAAGGTTCAAGGTTCAACAGGTTTAATGAGGCTTGTTTCAAATAATCTTGGTTCAAGCGGTCAAAGGGAATGAACCATTGAACCAAAGTTGGTTCAATCGATAGGTTCAAGGGTTTGCCCCAAACCCAAAGGATCAGATACCCTTGTGGAGGGTGGTGAACCAATGCCTAGATACCCTTGTGGAGGGTGGCGAGCAAAGCCCAGTGGAAATACTAAGGTAAGAAAATGAATTCTTTCAGACTTCTGTCTGAAGGAATTCCTTCGGACAAAAAGTTTGAAGAGATTCAGGGAAGCTGTGGGAGAAAAGCCCAAAAGAATTTCTGAAGGCCAAAGACAAAGCAACCAAAACAATTCTTGCAAACTTTCTATCCATGGGAAAATGTCCACAAAAAAAGTCTGCGAGAAAGCTCCAAAGGACTCCAAAGATAAAAGGCCACTGAAGGACTCCGAAAGGCAGGTGCCTTTGTGGGGGACTCTCAACTTTCAAATTAAAGGACACTTCCCCAAAGCCAAAGGGTCACCTTCCCTTCATAAGGATGCAAAACAAGAAAGCCAAAGAAAGTCCAAGGGGTGACGCACCCAAAGACATCAAAGTCAAGAATGGTGAACTAGCCATTGGAAATTCAAACATAGTAATGGGTGCGAGAAAGTCAATTTCAAGGTTCATAAAATATCCATTGATTTTGAAAATCCTTAAAGAGGAGCCAAATAACTTAGTGACCCACTAGAAGAAAGAAGCCCAAAGGCTATTCGAAGACTGCCTGAAGGGTAGATACCCTTGCGGGGGATCTTCCTAACCCAAAGCATACCATTTCTCAAGGCCCCAAAGGGTAGGTCACCTCTAAGAAAGATCACATGACAAAGCCGAAGGAATTTTTGAGGAAAGTGACATGCCTGCAGATGTCAAAGTTGTGACAATGAAATAGCTTTTGATCCTTGTAGGTTTAAATCTATGGACCCGAATGCATTCAAAGGCTTTAAGGCCAAGATCAGTAGGAAGCGACTAAGGAATAGAGCATCAAATTAAATCAAGGACCTAATTCAATTAACCAAAAAAGGAGGAATAATGAGGAAGGACCAGAAACATTTGCACATTAGATATGTTTCTAGAAGTAGACTACCAAGTGGATATTGAAAGATGCAAACTTTCAATAGCATGACTCATTTCTATGCATTGAGAAAAGCAAATGGGTAAATGCCCCTAAATTCTAACATGTCTTCTTAACAAATTTAAATGCAACATGATGTGTTACTATTCCCAAGTCCTTCTTGAAGAGGCTATATAAGGGCTCTCTTGTTATTATAAAGGGATGACTCTCTGACAATTAAAAACAAAACTCTGCCCAAATTGAAAGGCATTATTGAGAATTTGAGCTCAGATTGTTGATCATATTTTTTTATTGGAATAAGAAAGCAAGTGACTTTTTAGACTTTGTGTTGTGATATCTTTGTTGTTGGGGAAACTGTTCTTATGTCTTTTTCCTTAATATATTTTATGTTCCTTTAATTCAATAAGCAAAATTAGTGAAAGTAGTCAGGAAGGTGTCCTGAAGTCAACTGTGTAGAGACTTTGTGCCCCCATAATTGCCTTTAGTGTGTTTTATTTTTATTTATGTGTAAAGGACCTTGGGATGACTTTGTGCCCTCATTGTCCTTCATATCTCACTCTTGGGCAATTCATGTGGAGACTTTGGGCTACATCTCAATTTGCTAGTTACTATGTCCTTGGTTACATTTTGAAATTACTACCAGGAATATTCTTTTGGTTTGTTGAATAGTGCTTCTAAAAGAAGAGGAGTGCTTTCTGTCATTTCCCTTGAGATTTTTCCTTTGATTTGCATGCATCATCTTTGAAGAAAGAGAGATGGATGGTTTATCCTATCCTTGATTATTATTTTCTATTTATATATATAGCATATCTATAGGGAACCTCCCCTTAATGAGAGGAGATATTAGTCCTCTTTTGATGTGGTGAACCTACACATTTGGATGACCAATCTTCCTACTTTGGCTGATTAGACCTATTTTGTTTATCAGTATGTTGATCGAAAAAATAATCAACCAACAGTTTTTGGCGACTCCACCAGGGATAAAACCCATTATTGTTATAACCTATCCATTGTACTCCACTGTGGAAGAATGAAATACTCTAGTGCTTTCCCATTGTTAAAAGTTTCCTCCCAACCTCACGCAATAGTTTTTGGTGACTCCACTGGGGATATACATAATTTTTTGCAATTTGGAACCTCAAGTTTCAGATTGAAACATCACCTATGTCATACCCATTATCATTATAACCCTTATCCATTACAGACTCTGGCAACTCTATTTCATGTCTTACCCATTATCCATTTATAGCATTACCATCTTCCTCCACCTTCATTATTTTATCTGGTCTACAAAACTAGAGCTGCTAGGAAAGAGTGCATAGTTTAAAGCCTCAAGCTTCAAACTAAAGCAAGGTCAATTCTTTTCCATTTTTGTTTCACAATCTGGAAAATTCAAGGTATATACGAAGCTAAAGGGATAAAGGTATTGTTTACCCTATATTCAAGTTGGTATAGCAAATTAATTTTGATCTGTTTCCTTCACCATCTCACCTCCAATGAACCAAGAGATTTCCTCCTACTAAAGTCAGATCTCCATTGCCAAATGAAGTATCCACTTCTGCTATTGATAAATCTTTGCCAATAATTACCTCTCTGAGATTTTCTATTCCTCCTTTTCATAGTCATATAATGGTAGTTCAAGGCCCCTAGGGTAATTATTTTGGTCCTCTCAATCTTACTCTGCCTCTACATGAGCTTCCACACAGTTCAAGGAAGAATTTCCCCAAATTCTATGGTGATGGGAAAGTTCATCCTGATGAACACATTGTAGCCTTCAGCATAGCCTATGTTGTAATTGAAGTAGAATTTGAAGATGTAGTAGTTCGGCTATTTGTAGAAACATTCCAAGGTGCTGTTGTAGATTGGTTTTATCATCTACAGGCTCAGTTAGTAACTAATTAGAATACCCTCAAAGCTATGTTTGAAGCCAGATTCAAACCTGTAGAAGATGCACATGCACTTCTGGCTTAACTTACATAGATGAAGAAAGAGCCTCATGAACCAATGAGAGACTTCATAGCCAAATTTGACAAACTGAGGAATAGAATTCCTATAATTACTTGACCTATGGCTGAGAATCTCAAATGCTTCTTCATTAATTTTCAGTTACCTAAAGTGAGTTTTATTTTAAGACGTGCTAGTAAAATAGATCTTACTGTAGCTCAACTTTTGGCCACTGAGGTAGAAGATGATTTCATCTTAGTAGGGAAGATAAGAAGAGATCCAAACAGAAATAGACCCTCATCATCTTCTGAATATTCATCTATAGGCACCATAGATCCAATGGTACAGAAGTTGGCAAATGAGTTGCTTGCTCTCAAAAAGCAAATGGCACAAGGAATGTCTTTTGTTCCTTCATATAGAGATATGCCAAGAAGGACATTTCCAAATTAGTCATATCAAGGCAATGTTGCTAGGAATCAAGGGCAGCCAGATCATCTTCCTCCCCTATAAGGGAAACTTACCCTTGAAGCTCCTCCAACCAACTCAGTAGTTGGATATTTGAAAACAGAACATGCTTTCTCTTTCCAACCTGAGTTTGAGCAAGAAAATGAAATTGATCTCTTCATGGAGGATCAAGGAGAATTAGATGGTGACTCCCACATTGGTTTCCTGAATTACCAGGATGAACCTAGAAGCAAAGGAGAAGCTATTGATGGATCATATGCAGTGTTTACCAAGTCCAAGAACCAATCAATCTAGCAAGCTGATAAAAAGAAGACAGAGGAGCAACCTCAACTAGCAATTACAATTGCTAAGCGTGGAACCACTCTGCCTTTCTAGTCAAAGGATTTGGTGATCACCCAAAAGGTAAGTACATCAATTTAACCTTCACCTTCTACTTCAATTTCACAAACCAACCCTCCTCCCATCCCTCCTAAAACTCAAAAGGTTGAAATGATTTCCTCTGTTCCTAGTCTAATTCAGTCATTTGACATAATTGATCATGTCAAGAAGACCAAAATTCAAATGTCTGAATTTGAATATTTGCAGTCCAATCCTGATCAATTGGATAAGTTGGTCTAATGTGTCAAAAACCAAACTATCCCTGTAAGAAAAGAGGTTAAGAAAATAATTCTTGATTCCCTAAAGAACATGCCCATTCCAAATAATCTTTTTATTACTCCTCCAATTGCCCCTATGAAAATAAAACCTTTCTATGTTTCCTTATTGATAAATGGTTATCAACTCAACAATTACATCATTGATTTTGGGGCATCTAACAATGTAATGCCTACTAAAGTAGCTGAGTCTCTAGGTCTTACACTGACCAAGACATTTGGGAGATGTTTCTCCATGGAAAACAAATAAGTACCATTGTTAGGGAAAATCAAAGATGCCCAATTTACATTTGCAGCGTTTCCAGACAAGAGAATCAAGATGACTGTTTTGGTAGCTGACGTCCCAACATCCTATGGCATTTTACATGGATGAGATTTTTGTGAGGACGTCAGAGGAAAACTAAGCATGGACCTGTCTGAGGCAAGGATCCCAGTCCAAGGCGTAATGAAGAGATTGCTCCCTAAAAAAGAGGTAAAATATGTGGTCACCCAAATGTCGGCCCCTGCAGCACAAATTTTGTTTGAGTCTTCAGGTAGGGGTAATTATTTCTTGACCACAGAGAATGTTCATGTTTCTATAGACAAAAGTCATGTAGCTGACAATCCAGGAATTGATCCAAACAAGATGTCAGGAGAATTGGTAGGGCACAGTATAAATAAGGAAGGATCTTC
Source organism: Torreya grandis (assembly GCA_037957365.1). NCBI lineage: Eukaryota > Viridiplantae > Streptophyta > Pinopsida > Cupressales > Taxaceae > Torreya > Torreya grandis. Next base: position 964,271 of record JARHVA010001428.1, on the reverse strand, counting down.
CATCTCTAATGAAGAGAAATCTGATAGAAGATCAACTTCTGATGATGCTTGGATCCTAGAATCCGATGGTAGTAATTCTTCCACCAATGATGGAGTCAAGACTATGTTGATATCTCCTCAAGGAGATATTCTTCCTTCATGCAATATAAAATTTAGCAACACCAACAACACAGCTGGATGCGAATCTCTATTACTCAGATTGAAGATTGCTCAAGATGAAGAGATCAAACTCCTTCACATCAAAGGAGATGCTAAGCTGATAGTTTGTCAATAGTTTGATGTGGACAATCCAATCATGTGCTGGACTGAACCAGAAGAACAACCAATTATGGTAATGGACCATGCTACTGCAAATTAAAATTAGGTAAAGGAATCCTTCACCAAGAAAGCAAGGAGTTATGAATTTCAAATTGAAGACCACATCTTTCCATGGGACAAGAAGAAGGAAGAGCCAAGAGGAAGATGTAGAAAATTGGTTTCTTGGTGGAGATTTCCATTTTCCCATCACCATTTTTGGGGACAAAATGTCTTCTTGTTGGTTTATCAGGATAGAGCATTATTTTCACTACCTCTCAAGAAACAACATCTGAAACACTTCAACTCTTAAAGTATCAGATCATTACATCTGTACATATGTATATTTGTATAGTTTTTAATTCTATTTTGTTTTGTTTGTTTCCATTTTTGATGCCTTCCATTTCTAGGTAACATGACTCTATAGCCCAATGGCACACATGAAGACACTAGAGATTCTAGATTCTACTCCCTTCAATTCTTTTTACAATTGATAGAAGTTCCCCAACTGGAGCCAGCTGTTGTCCCCCAAAAATATCACTCATTTTTGGGACAACATTTAAACTATTTTGGTCCTTAGACCAAAATAATCTCTACCCTTCTCAAAATTTGTTCTAAGCATTCAAATTTCTCATTTTATAAGATTCTCAAAAAATCTACGAACTCTACAGGCTTAAATCTATGGACTCTATAGGCTTGAATCTACGGACTCTGTAGGCTTGAATCTATGGACTCTGCAAGTTTAAATCTATGGACTCTGTAGGATTGAATCTATGGACTCTACAGGAAGAAAATATATGAACTTTGCAGGCCAAGATCAATGGAATTCACAGGTTGATTTCTATAGACTCTACAGGAAAGAAGCAAGCTTTCAACACTTAGGCAATTTCAAAGTTGGTTCAATGATAAGGTTCAACCAAAAGAGTTCATCAGCAAGCTTTTAAGCAAGGATTGAGCCATTGAACCGTTGAACCTTGAATCAACTTTGGTTCAATGGGTTCAATGGGTTTAAAGGTTTAACATCAGCAGCAAGGGTTAAGTGCATTTGTCAAGGTTCAATAGGTTCAATGGACTAATGGTTCAATAGGTTCAAAGGCTTCTACAGGCAAGTTCAATTAAAAGAGTAAAAGTTTTTTAGGCTTGAACCATTAAACCGATGAACCATTGAACCACTTTGGTTCAAAGGTTCAACAAGTTCAAGGTTCAAGGTTCAACGGGTTTAATGAGGCTTGTTTCAAAGAATCTTGGTTCAAGTGGTCAAAGGGAATGAACCATTGAACCAAAGTTGGTTCAATTGGTTGGTTCAATCGGTAGGTTCAAGGGGTTTCCCCAAAGCCAAAGGATTGGATACCCTTGCAGAGTGCGATGAACCAAGGCCTAGATACCCTTATGGAGGGTACTGAGTAGAGCCCGATGAAAAGACTAAGGCAAGAAAATGCAATCTTTTGGACTTCTGTCCAAAGGAATTCCTTCGAACAAAAAGTCTGAAGAAATTTAGGGAAGCTATAGGACAAAAGCTTGAAATAATTTTTGAATGCCAAAGACAAAGTGACCAAAACAATTCTTGCAGACTTTTTGTCCACAAGAAAATGTCCGCAGAAAAAGTCTACGAGAAAGCTCCAAAGGACTCCGAAGACAAAAGGCCACTGAAGGACCCCGAAGGGCAAGTGCCCTTGCAGGGGACTCTCAGCTGCCAAATTAAAGGACACTTCCCAAAATTTGAAGGGTCACCTTTCCTTCGGGAGGATGCAAAACAAGAAAGTCAAAGAAAATTCAAGGGGTGATGTGCCTGAAGACGTCAAAGTCAAGAACAGCGAACTAGCTGTTGTAAATTCAAACATAGTGATGGGTGCATGAATGTCAATTTCAAGGTTCATAAAATAGCTATTGATTTTTAAAAGCCTTAATGAAGAGCTAAAGAACTTAGCGACCCACCAGAAGAAAGAAGCCCGAAGGCTATCTGAAGACCACCCAAAGGGAAAATACCCTTATGGGGGCTCTTCCTAACCCAAAGCAGATAATTTCTCAAGGCTCTGAAGGGCAGGTCACCTTTGGGAAAGATCAAATGACAAAGCCAAAGGAATTGTCGAGGAAAGTGATGTGCTTGCAGACGTCAAAGTTGCGACAATGAAATAGTCATTTATCCTTGTAGGTTTAAATCTATGGACCCAAATACATTCAAAGGCTTTAAGGCCAAGATCAGTAAGAAGCGAGTAAGGAACAGAGCATCAAATTGAATCAAGGACCTGATTCAATTAACTAGAAAAGGAGGAATGATGAGGAAGGACCAAAAACATTTGCACATTAGATATGTTTTTAGAAGTAGACCACCAGGTGGATATTGAAAGATGCAAACTTTCAATAGCATGACTCATTTATCTGCATTGAGAAAAGCAAATGGGTAAATTCCCCTAAATTCCAGCATGTCTTCTTAACAAATTTAAATGCAACATGATGTGTTACTATTCCCAAGTCCTTCTTGAAGAGGCTATATAAGGGACTCTCTTGTTATTGTAAAGGGATGACTCTCTGACGATTAGAAACAAAACTCTACCCAAATTGAAAGGCATTATTGAGAATTTGAGCTCAGATTGTTGATCATATTTTGTTATTGGAATAAGAAAGCGACTTTTTAGACTTTGTGTTGTGATATATTTGTTGTTGGGGAAACTGTTCTTATGTCTTTTTCCTTAATATATTTTATGTTCCTTTAATTCAATAAGCAAAATTAGTGAAAGTAGTCAGGAAGGTGTCCTGAAGTCAACTGTGTAGAGACTTTGTGCCCCCATAATTGCCTTTAGTGTGTTTTATTTTTATTTATGTGTAAAGGACCTTGGGATGACTTTGTGCCCTCATTGTCCTTCATATCTCACTCTTGGGCAATTCATGTGGAGACTTTGGGCTATATCTCAATTTTCTGGTTACTACGTCCTTGGTTACATTTTTCAATTACTACTAGGATTATTCTTGTGGTTTGTTGAATACTACTTCTGAAAGAAGAGGAGTGCTTTCTGTCATTTCCCTTGAGATTTTTCCTTTGATTTGCATGCATCAACTCTGAAGAAAGAGAGATGGATGGTTTATCCTATCCTTGAGTATTATTTTCTATTTATATATATATATCATATCTATAGGTAACCTCCCCTTGATGAGAGGAGAGATTAGTCCCCTTTTGATGTGGTGAACCTACACATTTGGATGACCAATCTTCCTACTTTTGCTGATCAGACCTATTTTGTTTATCAGTACGCTGATTGACAAAATAATCAACCAACACTCTAAAATAAATACTCATACTAAAAAATGCCTCTATAGTATTATTACATCATGTGAAATAGTTATGAACTTTCATATAGTCCTTTTTGAACTAGTACAACTCTTTGTTTTGCTCCTAGAGAGTTATGTTCCTTCCCAACATGTCTCTCCCAAAACAATTTCCAAAAAAAAAACTTTTATTTACATAATGTATTTCTCTTAACATCCCTAGCTTCATAGGGAATTTTTTCCACTTATATAAACTCAACATAATATACAATACTCAGGTGACATTTAATTTTAAATATCCACACGTAACTGTTAGTACCTATCAGAAATTGTCAGGTGACATTTTAGGTAGAATGGTAGTTATAAAAACTAATATATATTAGACATAATTGATCCAATAGATATGAAATTTTATCCACATCTCATATACAACATTTTTCATCATCCCTAAAAATTTTAGTTACCATAGGTTAATGCAGGTTAATACATATGAAGAAATTCCTTGCAAACTACATAGATGACATTTCCAAGAATAATGATAGTTATTAAAACTTCTAAAAATTTAACTCAATACACCCAAATTAAAAATAACACAATGGCTAAATTTAATATAAACCCATTAAATTTGGTAACCTAATTATTATCTCTAATCTATTGTAAGATAGTGAAGTATTAGGCTATACAAATACATTTTTCTAACCGAGTGATAGTTATAAAAACTATCATAAATTTGTATCCACTTATCCAATTGAGTTGAAATTTGGAATAAACCTTCTATACTACCTTATATGAAACCAATACAATTTTGGTAACAAAACTATTGCCACAGATCTACCTCAAAACCATAAACCTTTTATAAACTAGGTAGATGCATCTTCTAGCAAAATGACAATTTATAAAAACTATCATAATTTTTTCCTCACATATCCAATTGATCTAAAAATTTAAAATATTATTTTATAATATATGTTATGAAATTTATTAAAAATTATTAATCCAACTCTCACCCATCTAACCTTAACATCATGAAATACCTGCCTAGTGATATAGGCATAACTCAGAAGAAATAAACATAATATTTCCTTGATAACCTTAAATGATATAAAATTTTGTGTAGAGTATTTAAGTGTGATGTGATAAGACACCACCAATTTTCATCATCTAATTATTTCCTAAACATTACCATAAGTGATGAAACCTCCTTCTAGTGAAACAACTAGTATGCCTCTGTGGTGAGTCTAAATGGTCTAAAATTTTGTACAAAGGCTTTAAATTACATATGATAAGCCTCAACCAAGTTTTACCATCCAATTAAGTCTAAAAAATAACCACATATGAATAAACTTCATGTTGTTTAATGGTTGGTATGTCTCAGTAGTAGCTCCACTAGTTTGAAATTATGTAGAGATGTTGTAGGTTTCATATGTTATGACCCCATAAAATTTCATCAGATAATCCATTCAATAGTTAAATAACCTTTTCTGACAAGTTTTTGTGACTACACAATCCCTGTAGACTAACAAAAATAATCAAAATATTTATACTCATTTATGTGGTAAAAGAATGCTTTTGAAATAAAACTACAAAAAGTAAAAAATATCACATAAATAATGCCACAACCTAAAAATAAAAATAAAATACACTATGCTCTAATTTTGGTTAATCCAATATTTCACAAACCTTGGGATGCTCATGCATCATTTGTGATGCATCTTTTTTAAGTAAGATCAATTTATATTTCCAAATCCCTTTTATAAGGAAACTTATCTATAGGATAATGTGAAACATACAATCTCAAGTAGGTTTCTATATTTTTATATAATCTATTTCAAAATTTTGACCTAACAAAAAATAATGCACTAAATACTCTTTCATCTTCTATTGAGCCCAAAGTCAATGTTTGTCAAAGTTCATATAATCAGAAATATTCACTAATATTTTTCTATATGATGTTATTAGGTTAAATTTCTTTCTATAGCCATGTAATAGCACCATTTTCTATTGGTTCACTTATATATTGATATTGATCAATCATTATAAGTCTAAAATGTGTTGACTGAGATGTCATTAAATCCTTTCACACAAAATACCTTTAATTTTAACTCTATTGACATCTACATATTTATAGAAATGCTTAATAAGAGAAACCATGTATTTAAAAAATAAATTGTTTATAACCTTTTCACCATTATCATTGTTCCAAAAAATGGGATTGACAACTCCCATGGCCTTCATAAACGTATCCCTTTTAAAATGATCTTAGATCTCAGCATATAAGCTTTAAAATTTTATACTTATTTTCATCCAGGTTTTATATATAACAATATCATATATAAGATGTGTTATAGACACTTCTTTAGTTCTATCTCCTAGAAAATCAACTCTACTATAGAAAGTTTGTATTGGTATCTGTTTGCCATTAACGAAGATACAAATATGATCATTGATATTGCATTTCAAATAGATTTCAAGATCTTTAAAATCTATTAAAATTTAACAACTCCTAAAAACATGTCCTTGAAAGTTTTCGTTCGACATGTATAATATATTTAGATATTGACATATTCATTTTCTCAATCGTATGAAGTCAAAAATATATATGGATCTCTCTTGAGCATGTTTCATTAAAATTTTAATTTCCTTCAACATTAACAGAATACCACATAAAGTCAAAAATATTTCCAAATATGTTAAATGGTACAATAAATATTTTGCCTTGTCAACTTCCCAATGGTATTTATACATAAAACCTACTAATGACAGATATTCTTTAAAAAAATTGCATGCATGCTCATATATGGAAATCCATCTTGTATCAACATATTTTAGTATTTTCTTACAATTAATCACTCCAATTCCAAATTTTTGAAAATCTAAAAATATTTTTGGAGTGCTTGACATATAAGCATGCAAGCTACGAGTAAGCTCTTCCACTTTTAATACATTATCAAATATGCTAACAATTTTATATGAAAGATGCATCCTATGATCCATGGAATGAGTTGGAATTATATATGGAGAAATTGTTTTTTGAAGTTGAACACAAAAACCATTTCTATGCCCCCTACATTACTAATGCACCATCAACCCCAACACATAGCAACTTGGTAGCTATTGCAAAATCATCCATCCCAACTTTATCTATCAAATTAAAAACAACCAATTTGTAAAAATTTCCAACATTACAATTTTCTATCACTTTACAAACAACTAATAGATGAAGTTGCCTTGAATAGTTCTCAAAAGTATAAACATGCATGCAAACAAATGATGTGTTGTCAACTGATGTGACTGCATCAATGGACAGTGAGATAAATAGTGATTTTTTAAATTTTTCTTTCCAACCCCCCTCTAAATTATTGCTAGACATTTCCTCATTTCCCAAACACTGTTATCCCACCAATGTGATTATGGAATGTTAAGAAACCCATTATGCTAAAATAAAATCTTATAATCTAAAGAATTAGAAATAGGTTTGTACTTTTTTAAAATGTGGTATATAGTAAAGAACTGTATATATTTGGCCTTTATATTGGATTGCATAACTTGTCTAAACTGAGCTTTGATTGTTCCTTCTTTTTCATTAAGATGTTTTTTATGATTCTGATCAATTTCATACTCATGTGCATATCTTACATGCATGCATTCTTCTAAATTTTTCCATCTATGTATTCTTGTTATCTATCCATATTTGTGCTTCACTGATCAATTTCATACTCATGTGCATGCATGCATTTTTCTAAATTTTTCCATCTATGTGTTCTTGTTATCTATCCATATTTGTGCTTCACTTACACATATTTTTCCACAATGTTTCTCAGTTGTGTCCAACTTAAGTTGCATTATGTGTTCCTTTTTTAGTTTTCAACTACATATTATACATCTACATTTTCTTGGAGTATCATTACTATTTTTTGGATCTACGAGTTTAATGAAAGGATATTTTTTTACCCAATAAATATTAAAATACCTTTCAATTAGCCATCTACTTCTCTTCCTTCACATTGATTTATGAGTGTAATTTTCAACTAAAGCTGGTGTTTAATGACAACTAGAAATCTCTTCTAGTAGTTGGATTTCATTATCATGAATCTCCTGAAGTGGAAGCATGTAATGATTATCATTCAGAGGAGTGTCTTTAAGTGGTGGAATGTCATCATCAATAAAATCTTTAGGTGGTGGTATGTAATTATGATTAATTATTTATTTTGAAATACCATTATCAATGGATATTTTTACATGTAAAAGGGTTTTGATATAATTCCTAAAAGTTAAAATCAATTTTTTTGTAAATAAATAAAAATATATATTTTTAATCAATAAGTACTTATATTATGAGTGCATGCTCATTGCATGGGTGATTTTACTAGATTTTTAAAATTAGATAATATGCTCATTTTTTCGTGATAATTAGCCTATCCTTTTACCATTTCCACCAAATGTTGTTTTATAGAGTATAATGGTTGTAATAAATTTAGTTGAATGACTATATGAGGCATACAACTAGATGATGATGTGAACAATATAGGTTGATGATTGTGTTAGTGATTTAATTGAATGACTATGTTAGTGATATAGTTAGATGGCTTGTGAGCTATGCAATTGGATGGTTACATGCATTGAATAGTTGCATGTGTCAAATGGTTGCATCTGAGTGATGCAGATTGGTAAATTCACAAAGTTGGGGGATAAAAAGTGGCCTACCCATGGACATGATTTTTATAAAATTTCATAAATTTGAAATTATATAGATAATTTGAGATATCTACACTCCAAATTTGAAGATGATGTAAAAACATGAAATGTAGAATTTTGAGTCTAGTTTTCAAAACACTATTTTTTTTTTTAAATGGTTAAGTATAACTAGGTCAAACATCTAAAATTTGAATAAGAACTTTGGTTTTTTTCCAAAAAACATAGTAGATAGATGGCTATGATGTGCACCATTTTTTTAGTAACATTTAATATTATTTGAAACCCTTTGGAGAAAATTTATATAAAATCTTGTAGCATGTAACCTTTTTATTTTTTTTTGAATGAATACTTTTTTTATGAATTTTACAAGTAAATAGATCCTAAAAATTGAAAAAGAAATAGATAGTCATCCGTGATTCAAGCTTAACTACCTCAAAAAAAACAAAAATCAATTTTTTTTGAATGTGTGTATAATTAAGCATACTACATCACCATATAATTTATTTTTCACTTGTATCAATGAAACACAAATTACATAAACATGTATAGGCGTGTATGTTTACGACATGTAGTGGCCTATAAAAGGCATAGTTAGAAATAAACATAGTTTTAAACCTTAAATTAGTCCAAAAAATATAAGAATCATATTTTTGGAAAGAGGAGAGCATGCTCGTCATGATGGTATCAAGTTTTTGAATTTTCACATTGAAATTCTTAGTGTATTTAGCAATCAAAGTTGAAATTTTTTGTTTATTTTCATACCTTTCAATACTCAATTGTACATTGGTAGTCTAAGCCTTTGGTTCAATAATCCAAGCCATTCTTGAGCCAAAAGGCATGGGAATTGAATTCAAATTCAAATACCACAATCACATTAATAATGTGGTCATGTTATTAACTATGTTATTAATGTGATCATGTTATATATTAATGTGATTATGTTAGTAATGTTATCACATTAATAACATGATCATGTTATATATTCTAAATGTCCTAAAACCTGAATAGGAACCATTAGGCCTAGTGGTCTTAAGATTGTTGTCTAATATAACCTATGCTATCAAATCCTTAATTGACATTATATTGAAGGAATTCCTTGTACAGTGACCAATTAATCTTAATTATAAATATTTTATTGAATAAACTAATCGATTGGTTAAATATGATGTGCAATTAAGGAAAAATATTCACAATGATATATTAGATGGAAACAATTCATTGCATGGGGTGAAAAATGCCTTGATTGATATTCTAGGTGGATGCAATTAATTACACAGGACTTAGTTTTCCTCAATTATGTATGGTATTGAAAATAATATCAATTGATTTAACATGGTGTGATTAAAGCCCCAAATGACATTAAATGGATGTAATTCCTTAATTGGGTATTAAATGGCCCTAGTTGCATATCATATTGAACCTAAATACTCAATTGGTTCAATATGGTGTGTAATTGGGGTTAATGGAACCCAAGTGGAACATTATATGGATAAAATTAATTTTATGGGGCTTAGTTGGCCCCAACTATTTATATAAGATAAAACTAAATGCATGATTATTTTGATATAGTTTACAATCGAGGCCAATGAATTTGTAATTGACATTAGATGTATTCAGTTACTTCCATAAGCCTTGGTTGGCCATAATTTCATATTTAATTGAAATAAATACTTGGTGATAAAATATGTTATGTATTTGGGACCAATAGAGCCCCCTTATGATAGTAGAAGGATGAAATTTCTTACACAAGGCTTGTTTTGACTAAATTTCATAGATCATATTAAACCAAATATTCTTTCAATTGAATTTGGTGATCAATTAGAATCCTGATTATTATTAAAGATGGATCTATAATTCTTTACAAAGGGTTCAATTGGTCCTGATTTCATATCATATTTATGATAACACTCAATTATTTGAATAAGGTGTAGAATTAGGGCCCTAATTAAAATTATGTTAACACAATTCCTTGGGCAAGCCTCGATTGGCCCCAATTATGTATCATCTAGAATTAAATACTTGCTTGATTCAATATGGTATGCAACAGGGCTAAGTAATCCCCAATTTGCATTAGATATGAATGTAATTCCTTGCACATGACTCTTTTGGACCAAATTGCATATCAAATTAAAAAAATACTTAGTTTTTTAATATGGTGACCACTTGGATCTCTAATTGATATCATATGGATAAAATTCCTTACATTGAAGCTTATTAGACCACTAGGATCAATTAAGCCCCAATTAACATCCTTTATATATAGTAATAAATAGGTTCACATGGATGAAATTGGTTAAATTTGCATCAGTCATTACCAAAATTAACTTTATAAGCTCAATCTATGATTATGTGGGGGATAATTGATCCCAAATTCACATTCTTTACTCACAAATCTATGTTTAAGGAGCTCAAATTTTCCCTAATCGCCATCATGATTGTACCTTATATACCATAAAACCTATACCTTAATCCCTAATCCTTGAATTTCCTAATCCCTAAACTCTATTTATTATAAATATAAATTCTTTAAACCTTAAACCAACCATTTTATCCCAAATTAACATCATTTAGAGTAAGAATTAAGTTGACAAGGCTTAGTTTGGCCTAAATTACATGACTAATTAACCCATTTAACTAATTCACTCAATCTACACATGTGACATGACATCCATGGTATAATGACAACCTAAAAACACATTTATAGTATTAAATGGGTCCAAGTGATTCAAATTATCATCAATTATCTTTGTAGTTGATCCTGTGTGCCCTAAACCATCTATATACATTAAAACCTAGAAGTCGTAAACCATAAACCCTAAATACTATACCCTAAATTGTAAAACATTTACTCCCTAGGTATTTACCAACTTCAATTTAGTCCTAATTAACATCATTTGTAGTAAGATTCTAGTTTGAACACATGGCATATCTAGTGATTAGACATCAATATATAGGTTCTTAAACCTATACCCTATGCCTTAATCCCTAATGATCCCTAAACATTTAAATTGTAAGCACCCTATGCCCTAATTCCCACTGCATGCCATAAATATACATGCTTTACAATATAATTTATTTTATCATGAGATGTCATAATTTATGCACTTTTTAAACCTATGGCTAAATCTTTTGGAGTACCAATCTATGTATGCATATGCTTAGTAAATTGGATCTAATTCAAGCCCCTTCAACCTAACTAACCAAAATAGAGGAGAGCTAGTTGATTCTTTTAGTCAAGGAGGTATTTGAGGCTAATTTGAGGGTCTTCAATAACAAGATATGATTTGGGGAAATAGATCCAATTAGTCAATTTTTATAATTCCCTGCATGACTTGGGCAAAATTCAGCCCCTAAACTAAATTTGTGGCTCAATCAATTGTATAACATGTATGCAACATGTACATGGCATAATTGACCCTACTTTTATTTGATTTTTGCAAACATGAATGTAATCAAGTCATAAATAGGTGTCACACAAAGCTCAAATGTTCTTCAATTACCTTAGTGAGTGGACCCTATATATGATATATTAAACCCTAAGTTACCCTATACCATTTAACTTTAACCCCAAACCTTGTACCATTCACATTAAAAACCCTAATCCATAAGCCCTAAACCCCAAACCCTTTAAATTATAGACCCTAAACCCTAAACCAATAAATTTAGCCCCAATTAACATCCTTTGTGTGTGTGTGTGTATATAGGGATGAACTTGGTTAAAATTGCATCACTCATTACCACATTTTACTTTTTAGGCTCAATCTATGATGATGTGGGGGAAAATTGATCCCAAATTCACATTTTTTAATCACAAATATAGGTTCAATTCTCCCAAATTTACCCCAATTGCCTAAATGATTGTATAAGTATACCCTAAAACTATACCCTAATCCTTAATCCTTAAAGTTCTTAATCCCTAAACTCTAAACCACAAATATAAACTCTTTAAATATTGAACCAATCATTTTAGCCCAAATTAAAATCATTTCTAGACTAAGAATTATGTTTACAGGGCTCAGTTTGGCCTAAATCACATGACTAATTGCCCCATTTGACTAATTCACTCAATCTACATAATGACATCTAGGGTATAATGGCAACCCAAAAACACATTTTATTATTAACGACTTATTATTATTTTTGGGGGCTTTGACTTCCTCAGAGCTTCTTTCTCCAAGTATTAGGAGAAGAAAAAAATGACTTAACAAGTAATACCATGGAATTTAATGCACTTTGGGAAACATATTGGCTAGCCACTTAACAAATTGAAACTGAAAGTCATATGGCATTTGATGCACTTTGGGAAACATGCTTGAAAACATTTTCATGCCACATATGTCATAAAATAATGATACCTACTATTTTATTAAATACACACATTATTTCAATTAATGGGGAGCCTTTTTCCTTCCATCACAATGTCAATTCAAAACCATGGGATTTAACATAAGGAGTGACGCAAGTATCCATAAAGCCAAACCATTCTAAGGGAAAGGTCCTAGTAGCTGTGCATCTTCACTTTGGAACTTAATTGTAATCCCTAATTCCTAAAACATAAATTTTAGTCCCTAATCCCTAATCCCTAATCCATAAACCCTATGCAGTAATTTTCCTTAATCCCCAATCCATAATCATGTATCTTCATTAAGTATAACACGATCATGTTATTCAATAATGTGATCACATTATTTAATAATTTGATCACATTATTATTAACATAAGTAACACTTGGTCTTCATTGCCAATTCCTAACCCCATAGCTTATATCGACAATAACATGATCGTGTTATTGCCGATATCAACTTATCGATGGGTTGGATGTGTTGGGACCTTGTAAAAAACATAACGTGATCATGTTATTTAATAATGTGATCATGCTATATAACATGATCATTTTATTATTATTTTAGTGATAAGCTCACTTATCAATAATTATTTTTATCCCAAATCAAGACTTTTATCCATACAAACATTCTCTGTGTGTACTTCTACAAGATCTACATACCTATGTACTTGATCACACCTTTGAAAAGTTGTCAACTGTCCCTTGTGATGGGTTCCAGATCACGTTTGAAGAGGAAGAGGAAGTTTTTTAAGAATAAAACACCAGAGGAATTAGAATATTTCAAAGAGAAACACAAGCTACTAATGCAAAAATTTCATGGTAAACAAGGTACAAACCTTAATTTTGATGAACCAAATGCCATAGATAATGAGCCAATTGATGATAATGAATTAAGAAATGATAAAATTGACTATAATCAATTAAATAATGTTGAAATTGACCATAATGAAATGAATAATAATGAAATTAAAAATAATGAATTAGTTAATGTTGGAAGTTCACATTCAAAGTTCCAAGTTTTTTATTTTGTTGATGATGAGTATATGTATGATTCTTCACCCCCCATAAATGAAAAAAAATTGATGGAAATGAATAATGATGAAATTAACCATCAAAAAAAATTAATGGAAACATATAGTGAAGAAATAAATAATGAAGAATTTAATGTCATCCCAACTCTAAACAATGAAAGTAATAATGGTTTTGAAACACCCTCTCAACAAATTCCACCATTACCAACACCTCCAAAAAAAATTCATAGAAAAGGCAAGTACGTTATTGAAGTCGATGAAAATATTTTAAAACCAATGAATAACAAAATGTCTGATCACCATTCAAGAAGATTGGCTCAACAAATTTGAGATTTTTTCTTTCATAATTTAGAGTATGATAGTCAAAGATGTCAATTATTTGTTTCATTGATAAAATTGATTAACATAAGACCTATAATGTACACATTATGACTAAGAACATTTAACATGGATAATGAAAATGATAATTTTTTTGAAAATCTAAATGATGCATATCATATTATAAGCCCGAGATCATGCTCAAGATCATGCAACAAAGATTATAATATTGCCTAACATATAATGACAATTTATGTAGTAAGTGCTAAAATAAGAAAAATATGATTGATTTCAAAAATACGTTGAACACTTGATATAAAAAGAAAAACATTAATGAAATTAATTGTAAGATGTGAAAGAATTAATGAACCTAATACCAATGAGCTCTGGGCATTCGTTGGTAGACTTTCATGAAAGGACAAGGCTATAGCCGATACTCTCAAGAGTTACTTAATTTTGGAAAGATAATACAAGAGTTTCTCCCAATGCAAGAGATGTTGTGAAAAAAGAGAGTTGGTCTTCGTAACCATGAACCACATCCAAAACACTTATTAGATATGACTCAAACACAATTGTACTCTATTTTTTTGGAAAAACATCCACAAATTTCTATTTGTCAAAGATATTTTGAGATGGATAAACCTTTTTATGTTAAAATTAATTACACGCACACCACTTGTTGTATGAAACATGTTGAATTTTCAATGCACTATGATGTTTTTCACTATATTTATTATACTTTACATGCTAACATTTTATAAAAGTGTGGCACTGAATTGCCACCAAAATCAACTAAGGAATTTATTCTGACTATATTCTACAAAAGACTGAATGGGTAATTATTTTACAATAAAACATGTTTAAATGTAAATAACAACATTTATCGTGGATTTCCAAATTTTTAAAAATGTATCTATGAGGAGATTACAAGTGCAATTGGACAGGAATTAGTTGGTTTAAGAAAATATAAATTAGTGACTTATCAAGTAAAAGATAGTAAAAAATCTAAAAGGTGTGAGCTTGTTACAAAAAATATACCTGTTTCAAAAAATTTAGTCAAATTTAGGGAGAAGATTATTTATGACTATAGAAAGCACACACGCATGGCTAGATGGTTGGATAAACATTTAAATATATGCAAGGATACATTCCAACTTGGTTCCATTATTTTAATAGTTGATTTTATAAAGAAGTACACATTCACGCACCAAATAGAAGTTCAATCATAACATTACAACTCATCACAAGTTTCCATATGCATGCATATAGCATCATGCATGCACCTGATAGTATAGAGAAATAATGAAAAATATTAAGGGAGTACCATTTCTATATCATTGATGATAGATCACATTGTTCAGAGTATGTGTAAGGTTATTTTCAAACGTTCTATGAATAGTTGAGTCAGAGGAACATTACTTTCAATCAAAATTATATTTGCATAGACAATTGCACATCATAATTCAAAAATGCATGGATGTTTTATTGGTTGAGCAGGATGCATGTTACCACAGGTGTAGAACACATTTAGAGTTTCACCGAGGTTAGCCATGGAAAAGGGGAGCATGATGGTGATGGATTATGTGTAAAAAGAGCCATTACAAGGGAGGAGTTGAAATTTAAAGAGGGTGTTCATTTGACAGATGTAAAAACTGTGGTTGAATGGTGTAATGAGAACATGTGTCATGGTGCTCAACCAAATTCTACTATTTATAGACATTTTTGGTTAATAAATAAAGAACACTTGACAAATTATGATGATTATATGACTCTAAGAGGTTCAAGTGGCCTCCACTCATTTCATATCTCAAATGTAAGTTCTTAGACTGTTCATATGAGACACTTGGCATGTTCCTATTCTGCATGTGTGGACTCTATTTAGAATGAGTGTGACTCATAAGAGTTGATGGATGATTGGAATTCTAAACCTCAATTCTAATCAACACATATTTGGTTCTAACAACATTGTAACTTATAGATATGACATTATTAGATGACTTTGACCATGTATCTAATCTAGTGCAACCAGGGAGAATATTTTTCATTATGTACAATTTATTCTCATTATTTATATATCTTCATATTATTGCTAAAAATGATTTTTTGTGATGTATAGGTCATGTTTTTATAGTTATTTCAGATGATGATAATGAAGAAGGCACTGATTACTACTTGTGTCAGTGTGTAGAGAGAAATAATAAATTGACTTCCCCAGTTATAGATGGAGAAAACATTGATCATCCCACTAGGTTAGTGGTAGTCACTAGAACTTTGTTTTGAAGATATCCTATAAAAAAATTAGATCAATGGTTGTTTGAAGAGTTTGAAATGCATAAGAAGATACTATACTATTTAAATTTGATTCTTTCAATGAATATTCAATTACAAAAATATCATGGGAGGCCATTACACAAGAAACTATGAAAATTTCAAGAGTCAGATCATGAAGCTATTCTTGCTACTATCAAGCTTAGAGCGGATCCTAGTGGTTCATTAGATTTAAATACGGAGTTATGTTAACTTTTAAAATGTAGATGTAATCAATTTTACCAATTTTTTTCTAGATAGTACATATATAAATTTAATTTTTAATTTATTACCAATAATTTTTTGTAGGTTAGTGGTGTCGGATAAGCTTCCACCTTCACGCGGTTGGCACTGTTAGTAAATAATTCTATATTCTTGAAGATAAGAGAAGCTTAGGTTTTATGTGTGTTTTCTCTAGGGTTAAATTAGAGGTATTAAGGAGGTACGTGATGGATATGATGGTTTGTGTAAATGACTTATAGTTTTCATTTTATGTGTGTTTGACCTTAGGCTAGAAAATTGCATTTTTCTTATATTGAGAAGGGTATTTTTGAGGCCAGAATGGGTTGTGGGTTTGTCGTTTAGGACTGATAGGAGGCCAAAAACTTGGCCCTAGATTTTATCCACCCTCCTCCCCTAAGAATGTGTTGGTGGTGTCAGTTTTCACCCATGAAGCATTGAAACTAGAATTTTGTAACCACAACTTCAACTTTGACAGCATTTGTTGTCAATGTTTCCACTCTCTAAAACGGGAGTGAAAATGCACTTTTGAGTGGATTAAAACATCATGGAAACATAATAACATGTAATTTTCCTATTTTATGTGATAAAATTGATATATTTATAGGTGGAGGTCCTAGAGGTAGAAATGCTAATTAGATATTGAGAAGTTGCTTGTTCATTGACAAAAACTTACATTTTTGGACCCATCACTATAACTTGTCTAATGAATTGATCTCAAAAATTCCACATGATTGATCTAATTTGTGATTATAGGGCTTAAATAGCTATTTAAGGGATCTAAAAATTTGTATAAATGACTTACAATTTCATTTTATGCATGTTTGAACTTAGGCTAAAAATTGCATTTTTCTTGTATTGGGAAGGGTGTTCTTGAGGCTAGAATGGGTGGTGGGTTTGTCAATCAGGCCTGATGAGAGGCCAAGAACCTAGTATTAGAGGTTATCTTCCCCCTTATATGTGTTTTTTGTGTTATTTCTCACTCATGAAGCATCAGAACTAGAGTTCTACAACCACAAATTCAACTTTGACAACATTTATTGTCAGTGTTTTTGCTCTCCAAAATAGTAGTGAAAATGCACTTTCGAGTGGATTCAAACATCTTGGTAGCATAATAACATGTAATTTTCCTCTTTGGACATGACCAAAGTTATATATTCATAGGTGGAATTCCCAAAGGTAGAAATGCTAGTTAGAGCTCAAGAAGTTGCTTGTTCACTGACAAAAACTTGCATTTTTAGACCTATCATTGTAACTTGTCTAACGGATTTATCTCAAATATTCCACCCAAGTGATCTAGGGTAAAATTAGAGGGATTAATTAGGTACGTGATGGATTTGATGGTTCATACAAATGACTTAGATTTTTCATTTTATGCATGTTTGGACTTAGGCTAAAAATTTACATTTTTCTTGTATTGGGAAGGGTGTTCTTGAGGCCAAAATGGGTGGTGAGTTTTTCAATCGGGCCAAACATGAGGAAAATAACCTAGTCCTAAAGATTATCTACCCCCTTCAGACATATTATCAATGTGATTTTTCACCCATGAAGCATTGAAACTAGAGTTTTGTAACCACAACTTCAACTTTGATAACATTTATTGTCGATGTTTTTGCTCTCTAGAATGGTAGTGAAAATGTACTTTCAAGTGAATTCAAACATCATGGAGGCATAATAAAATGTAATTTTTCTATCTATACATGACCAAAGTTATACATTCTTAGGTGGAGGTCTCGTAGGTATAAATGCCAGTTGGAGCTCAAGAAGTTACTTGTTCATTGACAAAAACTTGCATTTTTAAACCTGTCACTATAACTTGTCTAATGGATTGATATCGAATCTTCCACCTGAGTGATACAAAGTGTGATTAGAGGGATTAAGGAGGCATGTGAGAGATCTGAAGGTTCATGGAAATTACTTATAGTTTTTTTTATGTGTGTTTGAACTTAGGCTAAAAATTGTATTTTTCTTGTGTTAGGAAGGATGTTCTTGAGGCTAGAATAGGTGGTGGGTTTGTCAATCGAGCCTAATGGAAGGCCAAGAAACTGGTCCTAAATTTTATCCTCCCCCCAAGACATTTTGGTGGTGTCATTTTTCACCCATGAAACATCAGAACTAGAGTTCTATAACCACAACTTCAACTTTGACAACTTAAACTAGAGACATAGAAACTTAATGAGTAATTGATCTATTGACCTATATACCTATTGAAAATTTTGAAATTTTTTAAAAGTTTGACATCTTTGACAATTTTTAAAACTTTGAAAACTTTGACAACTTTGACAATTTTGACAACTTTGACAACTTTGATAATTTTTACAACTTTGACAACTTTGACATATTGACCTATTAGGTGGCATTGAGTAATTGACCTATTGAATTATTGATATATTAACCTATATAACAAATAAAACCTATATATACCCTATTTTTGGTTAACAGTTAGTTTTGGTTTTATAACCTCACATTCCATTCAAGGTAGATGGTGAAGAGTGTGAGTATTCAATCTTTCCTTTTCTTGAGTTATGTGGAGAATGTGGAGATGAAATATGTATGAAGATTTAGATGTTAATTTTTTTTATAACATGCAGATGGACAAAAAAATTTAAGTTTCACTTTTATCACAGTTCTTTCCCATTGAAAGTCCATAGTCCTAAACTCAGAATGATGTATACTATAATCTTTCTATTGAATCTTGTCTTTGATTCAAAAAGTGATAGAGAAGGGTTATAGAAGGTGGTAATAGCATGGAAAAGGGTATTCAAAAATCTAATTATTTTTCCTTGAATATTTTGTGTATAGAACAGAACATGATTTTTTCCCTAAAACAAGGCTACAAGCCAAGACAAAGGCTAAAGAGAGAAATCTAAGAAAAGATAAAAGAGAGAGGGGTTAAAAAGTTGGAATTGTGTTGTATGAGCAGGATAAGGAGTCTTGAGGTATCAGATAAGTGAATACATAATACTAGATAAAAATACCTTTGATCAAGATCCTGAACACTTGCAAGTTGTTGAGAAAGCTTTGCATCAAAAGTGTACAAGAAGCAGGTACAAAGAGAAGAAGGCAATTAAGCCTAAGTGATAAGAGTGTCATTAGTCATTTACACTACACACAATGAAATTTAAAAAAATGTGTAATATTTGAGATTTATAGAATTAAAAAGAATAATTTTTTAATCCTCATTTGTGCATGTACAACATTAAATACGAGATCCAATATATAGATAATAATTTAGAAGATCGAAAAAAACTATACAATAACACATAATGAAATAAAAACTAAATATAAATTAGATAGATCAAGCCATGATAGGCATATGATATAGGCACATACATTTCGAATGTCAATAACACATAGACCATGATAGCCATACAAAAATTACATCGAGCAACATAGTATATAATGTTGGTTGAATGTCATATACACATATACAATGCCAAAAATGCATCAACTACCATATAGGCATACAAAAAAATACATCTCCTGTGTAAGACATCATATTCATCAAATATCCTCCCTCTCTTTGCCTTCCTCAAAGAAGATTCTCCCTGATATGCCCTACTAGTAGATGGAGACCCCTCTAATGCCTTGGATTGCTCTAAGGTCCAAATGCGGGTCCTACACTCATAGTTAGCTTGCAGTTGAGCCTATTTAAATAAAATAATTTTTGTGAAATTAACATAAAATAAATTCAATTAATTTCTAAGAAATTAATTTTAAACTACAATAAAAAATCATTTAAACATGTGCGCTTACTGCAAGCTCATGATCCTGCTCAATCTATTTTTCATGCTCAATCAAGTCAATGGTAGGCTCAATTATCTAAATAGGCATCTAAAATATGGGAGGAACATGATAAGTTGCCCCAATCACCATCTGATTGGGACTATCAATTGTCATAGGACAAATTTGCATACATAATACATAAACATAAGTTATATTTTCCCCAATTACACAAGTACTAAAATTATTAAAACAAGTCTATTTTTACAATTCAAAATTGCAAGAACCAGTATATACCTCTATTAGTGCCTATGAAGATGACATTATAACAGCAATGTATATGTCTTTCTCATCTCATAGAGAGGGAGGAGTGTCAGTAACAACCATCAACTATTCATGTAAACAAGGTCTCACTTAATATATATAAAGTACATCAAATCTTATATATGGAAACCAAAATGATAAATAGAAGCACTTGTACATATAAAATATATGTCTATATAATTACATGAATGCAATGACACATTATAATAAATAATAAGACAAGCATGCACATGAAAATACACGTAGATCTAAAATTATAAGCCATTTATTGAAGTGTTAGTGTAGCAGCCTGGTACAAAAACCAATATTAAAGGATTAAAACTGTGAAAGGGAATATATAATATACTATTTTCTCTTTTTTCAAATTGATAAATATAAATATACTTGGGTCAAGATCTTCAATTTATGATATATTACATGTTGGACTATATTGGCTGTTGATTTATTACTTATCTAAAAATAGGGGTTTGACTTAGGTTTGGACCCTTGTAACTAATTCATTTTGGATGAATTTTCAATGTTAACTTAGAGTATTTAGGTATAACTTAATTTTTTTTTTTTTAAATGTGGGCTTACATTTGATGGAGTACAGTGATGAATTTTGATTGGCTTCCTAGGATTATAGAGAAATTAATGACTAATGATTTAGTTATACTATATATAATAGGGATGCTCTAGATTGTGTAGGTGGGGATCATTGTCCCATTGAGTATATTCCTTTACTTGGCCTATTCACCAACTAGGATGTGTAATTTAAAATAGTTTAATTTTCCCACAAGTTCCTTGAGAGTGGACTATCACTTTCAAGGTTGTGATTAGGATACTAGGCTTGTCAGCGAAAGGTAGGGTTGTAGCCTTGATAGAGGATTTTGATAGAGGTAAGGTTATTAATTAGGTTTAATACTTTGGTGTGTGAGCACATGACCCCTACACTAATCATGGTTTAGGTGTATGATCACATGACCCCTTACCAGTGAGGGTTAGAGATTGGGATAGTGGGGACTATCAAGGCTTCTAGTTGGATAGGTATGCCACCATTGAGAGACTTTCCATGAGTGGTGGACACACTAACAATGATATATTTAGTAGATCCACTATATTATGGTATTTTAGGATAGTTTTCGAATGAGGTGGACACTCTACTACCATCACTGGAAAAATTGGGATAGTACTAATTGGAGGAGTACTTTTAGAAAAATATCTTATGTCTAGGTTCCAATTATGGTAGGA
>JARHVA010001428.1:865000-937500 GCA_037957365.1 Torreya grandis | reverse complement strand
TATCTATCATGAAAAACCCAATTTTTTCTCTACGCGTCCATAAAATAGAATCTACATAGAGGTTGACCTAGAAAGAGACCTCAAGGACTCCATTGCAATTCAAATAGGGCTTAATATATTCACCCAAAAGGTTCACTACATAAACTTACCCAATACCTATTTCTAGTGCCAATGCCCCAACCATATTTGAGAGTTCCCTCTTATGGTCCCCCCTCTATATTTCTCTGATAAAGAACCTTTGGCTAAGCCAGTCCCCCAACCCAAATATTTGGATACTTCGACTAACAGATGGATGGTGGTCACCAATAAAATGTCTCAAAATAATAGCAGGAGTAATGCCAAGGTGCAAATAGCCATTTACAAACCTATGAATAGTTTGAACTCCTTAGTCATGATTTTAGCCACTATCATTGCCCCACATTTCACCAACCCTTCTTTTGAGCAATCCCTAGTAGCCACTGTCAAAACCCAACCTTCCTCTATCATCAGAACCCCTCATGTTTTGATTTTGCTTCTTCCTTCATATAAGGGAGACACTCCAAACAATCACTTTTTGTTTGCCTCTTATACCACCATTAGCAACCCTAAAAATTTTGTGTCTATTGATGAGAATGGGACCATTTTGGTTGAAAGGAAATCCTTTCTTATGAGATCCCATAGTCCCTCACCTCCTAGTCGATAGGATTATTCTCAAGGCAACCATCATACTTTTTCTATAGGGGATGTAGCCCACACTTCACAATATTTTATGAACTGCTTTGGACCCTTGGCTGATGGAGGTGATGACATGTATCTTAAGGATTGTTAAATGTTTTTTATTCATGGAATGTACATAGACTTACTGAACCTACTAGGAGATATATAGTATGGGACAATTGTCAACATTTTGAGAAGATGAATGTGCTTTTCCTACAGGAGGTAAAAGTTTATAGCTTTTTATTATTCTTTGCTTTTCATACCATCTGACCCATAGCTACACTTTTTGTCACATCCCATGAGACAGGTAAAGGCGGTGTGGCCACCCTTCTCTCTACAGAGTTGGGATCACATGTCATTTCTTGGGGTACTGACCCCTCACAAAGGGTGCTCTAGGTCCTTTTTATCATTAATAATCACATTTTGGGGCTTTCCAACATCTATGCCTCTAATGATGCTATTCATATATTGAGGCTTTGGCAGTGGATTACTGACTCCTTGCCTAATGCTTATTGGGTACTCTACGGTGATTTAAACATGGTAGAATCCCTAAAGGATAAGGTTGGTCTCTCTCCCATGCATTGGTGTGTATGTGAGAGAGAAGCTTGGTTTTACATGAGAAATAAGCTTGGTTTATATGATCCCAACCATGGCTAGAAGTCAGTAAACCACACTTGGTTCACTTGGTCTAACTTTTGGTAAGGTGATGATTGAGTGTTAATCATATTGGATCGAGTTCTCATGGTAGACAATAATTTATTCCACATCCTTAGCAAAATAAACCTACTAATGGTGGTTTGTGAGATCATGATTTTATCAGACCGCTAGCCTATTTCTTTCTTTCTAGGTGGCTAGGAATTCTATGCCTACTAAGCCATGTTCTTCTCAATATTATCTTAACATGGCACATCTTTCTCATAAAAAAAAAGAGATTATATTCTCAGAAACTAGAATTTGGTTGCTTAGCCTCTTAGAGAAGTAGGATGGATTTAGTGGTGGGAGGATGCTATCACTCAAACCACCAGTTTCCTTAGATCATTTGGGAAGTAAGCTATCATATTCTACAAATGAGAGCATGAAGCTTCATACCAGGATTATGCGCTTGCTTCCAGGGAGCTGGACAATAACCCTTTTAATATTTCTCTCTAAGATAAAACTACCATGTGAAAACACAAGATTAAACTTGAGGAGAATTACCAAGCAAGAGGGGTGTAAATTAGAGCTCAGCTTTATTGGCTGAAAGTGGGTGACAAAGTTTTGAAATAATTTTTCACATTTTTACATGTTAAAAAAACTTTAGATAAGATTAAAAACATAAATACAAGATCTAAAATTCTTACCAGACTCCCTGACATCTTAGGGGATTTTGTTGAGCATTATAAGAATGTTTTTACAGTGCATCCCAATTCTCCTGCTAGGGAAAAAGCCTTGCTCAAATGTCTATTGGCCATGCCATGCAAAATATTTAAGGCTCAGTATGTGGCTTATGATCTCCTTCTTGACATTAATGACCTTAAGGAAGTTGCCTTCTCCATGGCCTCAGATAAAGCCCTGGGAGTTGATGGTTTCCCATGTGAGTTTTACCAAACTTTTTGGGATATTATTGGCCCAGATCTGTACAAAGTCTATCGTAAAGCCATGTTGAAGGGGTCGCTTGGGCCCTTTGTCAATAAAAGAAATATTTTAATTTATCCCCAAAGAAGGAGACCTTGAGCTTATCACCAATTAGAGGCCAATCACCCTATTGAATGTCTCCTACAAGATCATATCCAAATCATTTTCTCTCAAGCTAAGACATCTCCTTCCCCTGATCATCAGAAGTAAGCAGATAGGGTTCATCAAAAATTGCTTCATCTTGGATAACATTATTGTAATTTGAGAGGGCATGGAATGGGCTCGGGCCTCCAACCAAAAAGCTTTATTCATCAAGATTGATTTTGAGAAAGCTTATGAAAAAATTGAGTGGCATTTTATTATTGCTTGCTCCAAGCTATTGGATTTGGCCCCCAATTTATTTGGTATATTCAAATGCTTTTCAAAGATGCTATAGCTTGCCTCACCATAAATGGGACTCAATCTCAATGGTTTGAGCTTCAACGCTCTATCAAACAAGGTTATCCACTGGCTCTAGCTCTTTATATTATTATGGTAGAAGGTTTTAGCTATATTTTAGCTTATTTTACAATCAGGCATCTAATCAAAGGGATCACCTTGCCTAATACCTCATAGCAGCTAGTGAATGGGCATTTTATAGATATTTCATTTTTGATGCTTTTGGAGGAAGAAGCCTCTATGAAAAATGCTTTGATTTACCTGGATACCTTCTTCCTAACTTTAGGGTCCTTCATTCAATGGAGAAAGACTAGATGTTACAGACAATCCATATCTCCTAGACTGAGTTGGCTTTCAAACTACCACTAGAGTTGGATTACCCATGGTGAGCATTTCAAATTTTTGGGCATTCCCTTTGCCTTCCATTGCTCCCTGACCAAGCTTTGGTCTTATTTCATTCAAAGGGTGGAGAAGAAGATTTCCTATTGGGTTACTAAACCATTATCTATGGCAGACAAGTTCCAAATCTATTCCAAGGTCCTGGCATCCACCCATGTTTATTATTCTACTTGTTGGTCTCCATTTAAAGTAACTTATGTCAAACTGGAGTAGCTTCTTCAAGATTTTTTGTGGGCCAATGTTGATGGAAAGCTTGGTTTTCATCAAGGCACCTAGGATTTATATTCTAGGCCTAGAGAAGCTAGGGAACTTGCTCTCATTGCGAAGTGGGTTATTCATTATCTCAAAGGGAACGAGGCTTGGAAAATTCTTGTCAAGCATTGTATTACCCAGGGGGCTCCTCTTGGGAGACAAGCCTAGAAAGGGCTTAATTTTTAGACCATTCTTCTTATGTCAATCAATGTGAAAATTCAGGGCACTTTCATTGTTAAAAGAATTTAGAAAGCTTGGGAGTTGCTCAAACCCTTGCTAGTTTAGAAAAGGGAGGAATTTAGGCTAGGGCTTTCTATCAATTCAAAATCCCTTTGGTGGTCTCCTTCGACCAATTTTTATAATGTCCCTTTTGCCCAGGTTCCCTAGATTAAGAGCCTTCAACTCTTTAAACGAGGGATCAAAACCATTGGGGAATTTTTTGTCATCAACATAGGGATTGGATCCCCTGGGATCAACTTAATAGGAAATTCAATATGTTTAGTAGTGATGTTGAATCTATCAAGGAAATTCAGGAAGCTATTTCAGACTCTTTGACTCACAAAATTAGCGTTTTCACCAAAGCTCCATGGTGGAGGGATTGGAATTGGCCTACAACCACCCCTTTTAGAAACTTTACTCCTAGTTTGGGGTATAAAATTTTAACTCCTAAAGGGCTTTCCTTGGAAAAATTGAATAAGGTCTGGAATATCAAGTCTCATGATTCTATGTGGGCTAGAAGATTCTTCAATATGTGGGCCATGCCCATTGAACCTAAAAAAGCTCATTTTATTTGGTGTTTGCTTTATCATGGGCTCCTGCTGGGAGATTAGCTCAAACATCTTGGGGTTACCAATCCCCTATGTCTGACCTGGGAGTAACCTAAGTCAGTTAAGCATGTGTTCTGATTCTACCCATATGCCCAGTCTACTTAGATGTGGATACACTCATTGTTCCAACCATTTTTCCCTAAGCCTTTCACCTGTAAAATTGTTCTCCTAGGGGAGTCAACCCTTTTACCTGCAAAATACATCAAATTTTGGCTTATTCTTCATGTTGATATTCTTTTTTATATTTGGAAAGATAGGAATCATGCTATCTTTAACAAGCAATAGTTAGACAAAATTTTATGTATTGATAATAAAGTTAATGTTATCTCTAATTTGTCTCTTCAGCTCCTTGATCAGACGGATAAAGTCCAGAGGGAGTTGTCCCATCTTCAGTCGTTGATGGAGTACTGGTCGGGTGCCCCTTGTGCTATTAGTCAGGTACCTCCCTCCCCTACCTCTCCTCGTGGTTCGATTTTGACGTTTGGACACAATTCGAGGAGGCAACATTCCAAAGGCTAAGGAGGGCATTCCTTGTCCCTGTGTGGTCCCAAGAGGTCTCCGTCGAGGAGAAGCTTACAACATGGTGTCAGTCTAAATAGTTGTCATCATCAAGATGGTTGGGGGCCTCATACTCAGCGACAGCTAGGTGTTGGGGGGATCCCCCTCCTACTAGAGACCAACATGATGGTTTTGATGCTTTATTGCTTTCACCAGACAAGTTTCCAAGGTTGCCTTTGGCCATTTCCCCACAGAGATCTACTGCAGAAGTCAGAAATGTTACTGAAGATAATATTGGTGGCTGGGAGCCCTTTAGTGACTCTGAGGATCCACCTGCTAATGTGAGGTGGGGAGGAAAACCAAATAGCCCCCTGCCTCCCCCTCCTCCCACCTCTATGTTTGCGGTGGTGACTTAATTATGTCCTTTCTTTACCCTTTTTTGGTTGGCAGCATTTATTAGCTTTATTATACTTTTCCGTGACCGTTAGGCACGATTTGACATGTGGATGTGACTTCTCCACCCTTTTTTTGTATGATTAGCTGTATTTTTTTAATAAATTAATATAAACACTTTTCAATCCAAAATGAAATAAAAATTGTTCAAATAAACATTAAAAAATTTGTTAAATATTCATACTATTTAACCATCGACCAACCCAACTAGTGTCCTACTTAAATAAACACAAAATAATATAGCTAAATATACACCCCATTTAACAATTGTCCACCTCAACTTCAAGATGTGTCTTGCTTATTTAAATGTGCTAATAAATAATAATTTGGGAAGGGCGTTGGGTACAATAGCCTTTAGAGAAGAGTTAATTTAGAACGTACAACAAATGCTGGTGTAGTTTAATGTCCTCGTATACCAAGATTTCATTTCAGTTTAATATGACCACTACAAGTCATTTCCCACACTTTAAAATCTCCGCCTTTGGAAACATCATCATTTTGGAATCATCCATTGCTTTGACTAGATTTGCTAATTGTTACATTCTATATTCCATGCAGTCGTTACATGTTAACAAATATGATTAGGTATTGAATTCCTTTCGCCGGTTTCAGAGCATCTTTTCAAAACCAAAACCAAAACTATGGCTTCTGCATATATTTCTATCCTCTTTGTATGGCCGCCCATTTACCTTTTCTTTAGGGAAGATTTATCCATGCTGGATAATCACGAATATGCCCTCAAAGTGCGAATTTTATCTGTAGGTGACTCCTGAATCTGAACGTGGTTAGCAGTCAAATATTCTGAATTCTCTACAAGTGTGAAATAGATACTAGGAATTCAGATAAACATGAGCCGGCAAGTGCAAGTGCATGCGCTCTCTCTCTCTTTTTCATCTCCACCTCATCACGTGCTTTGACTATTTTATTATGAAATTATGATGAGGCAAAGTACACAACCTTTTTTTTTCATTTTGGCCATTTCAAGCGAAAAGCAGTGAAGCGGAACTCTATTCGTGGGTTTTAACATATAGTGGGCTCCTAACCTTCCAGACTCCTCCAGTTTTGAATATTTAGTTGCTCATTATTCCTCTTCAAAATAGTCAGACAAACTTCATTGTGCGTTATCCGTAAGCCAAGCGTCTTTTAATACACTCATGAAATCTCTAGAAAAGCTTCCTGTACCTATCAACATATCATACACTCACGTATATTCTACCTTAATAATTCTCATTGAATTAATCATACAGTTTGCCAGCAGGTGAAGTGAATCTCTTTTATTTTATTGAAAAGAGAGTTTTTTAGTACAATGAATCTCTGAGATTCTCGAAAGAAATTCCAAAGACTCCATCCATGAACGTGAATGTGATTTTGTTTGATGGGGTCGCCAATGGCCATATTTTAAAGCACGATTCTTCATATCCTCCTATCATGTACAGCTTCTAGACTTCAAGATTTCTGTAAAATTATCGTTGAATCTCGATCACAACCCAAAAAAAGTAAGGGTAGCGTTTACGAAAATGTGTGTACGTTTTAAATGAAAGATTTGACCATGCAAAAATAAACGATCGGAAAGATAAATAGAGACTACCACTTTTTATTCCGTAATGGAGATCACCAGAAGGAATGAGATTTGACGCCCGTCGCACCCTTTTTAAATGGTTTTCAACGTATTTCACAGCTGTCTTCTAAGCTTTGCCTGTTCGGGGGTAATATTTGGTAATTAAAAAAAAGGGGATCACATTTATTTATACCCTCTATATTTTTGTAGTGTACAATTAAGTTAAGAAATGACGGTCGTGGATACATAAAATAAAATTTCAAATGTAAAATAATAAACTTATTTAATCCTATCACCACACAAGTATTATATATATATATATAATTAAATAACTTTACAATAAAACTTACTAGTCAACAAAATTTCCACGGAATGGCGCCCTTCAAATCGATAAGATAGGGTATTCACATTCTTCTTACCGTTCAGTTTATTATGGTTCACCCACTTTCATTTTTGTTTCAATGGTTTTCTC
Organism: Torreya grandis; assembly: GCA_037957365.1. Lineage (NCBI taxonomy): Eukaryota > Viridiplantae > Streptophyta > Pinopsida > Cupressales > Taxaceae > Torreya > Torreya grandis. The sequence goes on along the minus strand of JARHVA010001428.1, from coordinate 930,293 downwards.
TCCCGTGTCGTAATTGACTTCGACGGTCGACCTTACTTTCTACTGTACTCTCAAGTTGGAATTGGATGATGGACGTTGTTTATTCAAACATTGTCGTTTACATGCTAGTGCAGTTCACGGTAGGAGGAAGAGAAATCATATGTTTTAATTATAATCTTTACGGTTTTCGACAAATGTTCACAATTTCACCTCGCGTCCCATAGATTGCATCTTACAGTCCCAGAAAAATATAAATACAACGGCCATACGGCCATCAAAGTTACTTCACGCGACTCTCCAATCTGTTGCATTTTATATTTTCTGATATGTGGAAGGTTGTAAAGTTGTGAGCTGGTTTCGAGGACTGCTGTTGTACGCAGCGTGTAATTTACATGTGAATTGAAATAGAAATAGAAATAGAAATAGAAAAACTGGGATATCAAAGAAAGCATTGTCAAATCATAAACGAAGCCGACGTGCATCTCATTGCAATGATATGCGATACAAACAACGTGCATACTCGTTTTGATTGGACTGAGAGGGCATATCGGTTAACTGTCTTTTTCTTTTCTAAAAGGAAGAAAACACCATTCAAATTTGATATATAAGAAAGAAGTTTGACGGTGGGCGCATGAGATGACAGAAAACGTCGGCCTCTTTTACTAAGTTTACCTTACCTGCTCCGTTGTGGGCCCCACCAAATGCTCTACCCTTACTACAAATTTCCGCATCACGACATTTTGCCATGGCCTGGTACGAAATCTCCACCTAGGTAATTGGATTCTATTAAAATAAATAAATAAAAGTCAAGTGCACTTCCATGTTGATGGCCAGTGGGCCGTGTCACAGCATAGGCAAGTGGGGCAATTTTTGCTAAAGTCGTTATCTTCTTGTGGCTATAAAACTCCTCTCATACCGTCTCTCAGATATAACATACTCCTCTAATTATTCGCCTTCCCAGGGACTAATCACTGTAATCAAATTGTTAGAGAAGTGAATATGGATGCAGTTTCAATGGACGGCTTTATTAGGGGTGGAGGAAAGAGTGATCGTGATCCAGCGGCCAAAAGTAGAGCCAGAGCAGTGGAAGAGGAATTGGAAGGATTTTTGAGAGTTTATAAAGACGGTTCTGTAGAGAGATTCTCTTACGTTGTGCCCAACACTCCTGCTTCTGAGGCTGCGCAACAACCGGTGGCTTCCAAAGACGTCGTTGTGGACTCGCGCAGTGGTGTATGGGCGCGCTGCTACCTTCCCAGAAAAGCACTTTGTCGGGGAAATAGATTGCCCCTACTCATTTACTTCCATGGAGGAGGTTTTGTGCTGGGTTCTCCTGCGTGGTCTATTTACCACGTATTCATGTGCAGAGTGGCTTCTGAAACAAATTCTATTATAGTTTCTGTTGGCTACAGGCTCGCTCCCGAGCACCGTCTTCCTGCAGCGTATGACGATTGTTTCTGTGCTGTCGAGTGGGTCCGTCGGCAAGCGGTAGCAGCACCTCCACACGAGCCGTGGTTAATATCTTACGCCGACTTCTCGCGGTGCTTTTTAGGCGGAGATAGTGCCGGAGGAAATATCGCTCATCACGTTGCATTGCGCTGTGCGCAGACAGATCTAAAGCCTCTTCAAATGAGAGGACTCATTCTCCTGCAGCCCTTCTTCGGCGGGGAAATTCCATCCAAATGGGAAGTTGAGGCGTTGGACCCAAATCTGTCTCAGAGATGGATCGACGTGTTCTGGAAGCTGTCGTTGCCGGTGGGAGGGAAAAGAGACCATCCCGCCTGTAATCCCCTCCTTAACCCTCTGCGGAATGTTCCGTTGCCTCCAATCCTTGTCTGCATCTCGGAAAAAGACGTGCTGAAGCAGAGGAACATCGATTACTGCCAAGCCCTTAAAAATGCGGGGAAAAGCGTGAGTCGTATAATTTTCAAGGACGTGGGTCACGCTTTCCAAGTGCTGAATCCTGAGTCTCAACGGATTCCAGAGTTGATAAAGGTTTTACACGACTTCATAAACAATCGCAATTCATCCAAATAATGTGCAATGTGCAGTCCTCTTTCATTTAGTGTAATAATGGATCGTATGTGTCCATTAGGATTTGTTTTGTGAGATTTTTCACAATTTGCCCTTTTTGTAACATAAGATTTTTGACAATTTGCCCTGCGCCCTCGAATTTGTTCTTTCAATTCAGACTCTTTTCAGTTGAGTTGTAAATGCAAGGCCACACCAAAACTGCATCTCTTTCCGACAAACAAATACCCGCTTGAACGGGCACGTTTACAGTTGTGTATAATAATAATAATATTTAGAGGCCTTCCTAATAATGATTGAGTGGTTTAAATAAAATAAAAATAAATAATTTTGTCCCCACGTCACGTCACGTCACGTCACGTCAGAAATTAAGAACGTTGTCATGTAAATGAAATGGGTATTGGATGGTGAGTTACGACAATTCTCCTTAAAAGTTGATGCGGGAAATGGTCCCACCGCCACCGTGTATCGAGTATGAGGTGCGTTTGTGGTCGGTCGTTCGTTCGTTCGTTCAATCCATGTGCACCGGATAAGAGCGCTTCTGAAGCGAGTACTTTTTATATAAGATTTTTTTTATGTTTTTACAACCTATAATTCAATAAAAATAACAAAAATGATTTATAAGGAAAAAAAAAAAAAACAAAACAAAAAAAATTATGTATATTTTTTTATTTGATATGTTTTGAGTTATAAATTATTTTGTTTTATGTTTGATGATTAATTATGAATGATGATTAGTAATTTATTTGATAAAAAATTGTCTTCGAATATTTTTATGTTTTTTAATTTATTTTTATTTATTAATGAAAATTATTTTTAAATATATTTTAAAAAATTATATATATATAACATTTGCTTTCTTTTTTGTATGAGTTATACTTGTGAAGGGTAATGTTGAATAAGTATCTGTAATGAAAATTATGTAGGATTTATCGTCAAATTTATTCCACAAATGATGTGTCGAATATATTTGCAAAAAATGTATCTCAGATTTTAGTGCCTTCACATTTCTACAGGTATTTGGATTCAGAATTGAATCTTACTACCACAATATTTTGGGGGTTGTGGGTGGTAAGCTTATTATAACAATCTCTGCAATGTTGTTAGTTCTAATGTGCATTTGGTTACTTATTTGATACAATCTATTTTGACCTTCACATTCCTCACCTAAAGAAAGTTAAAGTTATATTGATTTAAATATGTCAATCTAGATGAAAATAAATCTCCAAAGATTGTTTTTTAACAAGTAAAAATTGTCAAATTAATATTAATATATTTATTTTAAAAATATGGAAAGATGGCGATTTTAAAGTGTTTATTATAGATTTATCACATATCATACTAATTAATGATTCTATTGTTTTATATAAAAATTTCGTTAAATTAATAAAAAAATTACTTCAATTTAAATATGCTATTATCTTATGTTTTTTTTAAAAAAAAAAAAAAAAGGAAAATAGATCTCAAATTCTACTATAAACCTAAGATACCATATATATATATATATATATATATATATATATATATATATATATATATATATATAATAGTCAAATATATACCAAATTTAAAATCAAAATTAATTTATAATGATTAAAAATATGTTAAATTTAAATTCAATTATTTTTATTAATATCTTAAAATATTATAATCTACCACCATTTCAATTATAATATAGAAAATTAAACAATTTTGTTTTAAAAAGATATAATAAATAATAAATATATTTTATGTGTTGAAAATATGATTGTCATTGATGTCAAAAGGAACATTATGAGCATGTCGTTGATGTTCATGGCTAAATATGGTGATTAGCATATATGCTTTATCAAAGTTGGGCTCCAAAATATTTTGACAGTATTTTCCAACACAATCAAATCTACAGGCTGCAAGATAAAGATAAGTAGGCACTTTTATAATACCATACCTTGCACATAAGAAGGCTTTAGGACCAAATGGATATATAGATCAAATCTCCTACGAAAGAGGAACAAATGTGTCAATTTATAGGTCATACGACTAAGTGCAAAAAGAGTTATGCAAGTGCAAAGTTAGCCTTCCAGACAAAATAAATGGTCTCCATACTTAGACAAAATTTTCACAAGGTCATGCAAAGTTGTCATGTTTTTACAAAGATCATTTATGGACATTTGCAAAGGAAACAGATAGAAGATTTGTTATGGGTTTCTCATGAGAATCTTGAATATATGGACTACAAGTTCAATTGAGAAGCAATGAGCTCAAAATTGAATTATCTTTGCTCTTAGACTAGAGACAATTTCTCAGTAAAACCCTAAGGGTTCATGTCATGGCGTCAAACAGAAACTTTCTATTTTGATGGTGACTGGCTATAGCTGAGACTTGATACCTTAAGTTATAACTTAAGCCTTTGTCATCATTGCAAAACTAGCCCCTTTGACCTAACAATTATCGGTTCAAAAGACTTAATATTTCTTAAGTCTTAGACTTTATATATGTCTGAGCTTGATCAACAGCTATCATTTCATCATATGTAAATGATCCAATGAAGCAAAGTAAAGTCAAATTGTCAAAGGCTCCTCCAAATAAACATGCTAGTGATACGTGTCACATTTATGAAGCTTGTTAGATAGAGACCCAATGAGCGTAAGCTTGTCAAATTTAATGATCAATTTTATCAGTAGATCTAATGATGAGTGAGTGATCATGCAAAGGAGATCCAACAGAGTGAATGGACTCAAATGATATAAAGTGCTTGAGATTTATCGACATAATAACGAGTTAAAGATCAAGCAAGTTTGAAAAGATCGATAGAATGAAAATGATCCAAAGATATACGAAGCAATGAGATGGGATAAAGAGCTCGATATTTAATGTTAAGATAGAAGTAAAGATCAAGTATCTTTGGAGATCTAATGACATGTAGAAGCTCAGACCAAGAAGATCAATGGGTGTATTTTAAAGATGACAAAGCTAAAGTTTAAAACATACAAAGATCAAATGTATAGCATGAGGCTATCAAAATGTGATCGAATAGATGTGTTTTAAAGCTAAGCCAATTTAACAGAGACCATCTGATCATGGCACCAAAGGCAAGATCAATGACTGACATCTAAAGTCATTTTCAAACAAATGATTAGTTGTAGGAACATGCAGGAACTTATGTATAAGCTCTATATCTTGACACAGACAATGAGGTTGATCAATCTAACCAATCAAATTTACATTCAAGAGCTTGTGCATCAAAACTTAAGTCTAACAGATGCTATAGATGGTAAAAAGACCTACAATTATGGCATGATACATGGAATCAAGATGCGAGAAACTCATAGTCCAAGTAATAATGAACTAAAGTCTAGAATTGGCGTGATGTGTTACAGTCCAAGTGTGAACATAAAAAAGAGGAAAAACCTAGATCAAAAGCTTATGTATATGACATCTAGGATATTGTCAGAGGTTATTGTTATCGAATCTAAAGCTATTGAATCTATTTGAATTGTGTCAAATAGAAAATATAATGACACAAAAGAGTAGAGTGAGAGAGAGATGAAGTGTGTCAATTAGAGACATATCTAGACATAGAGACAAAGGGGTAAAGAAAAGAAAGGCACACAGAGATAATGTACAGAGCATGATTAGTTATAGATTAGACTTGTCTTAGAGATAATAGATTTGGATTCATTTATGAATCTATTTTTTATAATAGAGTTGTAGCTCCATAAATTTGATTGGTTGGTGCCATCAGACAAGTTGAGTTGGTGCTCAGTTAGGGGATTGGTGTCTCCTTAGGGTTGGTACCCTTAAACATTGTAACTAGTGAGGTTAAGTTGAGTTGGTGCTCTTAAACTAGGGGATTGGTGTCTCCTTAGGGTCGGTTCCCTTTACTGTGTAACCAATGAGATTTTTCCAATGAGGCTTTGACTATGAGGCTAGATTAGAATAGTAGATTCTAGCAGTTATTCTCACCATGGTTTTTACCAATGGGTTTTCCACGTATAAATCTAATATTATGTGTATTTATATGTGTGTGATATCTACATATTTGATTTAATATGCATATTCTTTTTAATCTATTTTGAAAATTATTTTAAGGACTAATTCTAGTTGATTTACTGATTCACCCCCCTCTAAGTAGATAGTTGTGTTCCAAAATTTGGTATCAGAGCCCTGGTTCCTTAGAAGAATCTTAATCAACTCAGGTATATCTTGGATGATGAACACAAATGGTTATTCTAGAAGGATCTTCATTAAACAAAGCATCTCTCTTTGATGGATTAGACTATGCATTTTTTAGCATAAAAATGGAAGCATTTTTATCTTCATTAGGGTTTGATGTATGGATGTTTGTTGTAAATGGATATATAGCTCCTGCTACAACTCCCAATTATCAAGCTTCAAAGAAGGCATATGAGAGCAATGCCAAGGCAAAGAATGTTATTCTCCTGTGGACTGTCCAAATCAGAGTTTGTCAAAGTGATGCATTGTCAAAATACACAAGATATCTAGAAAAAGTTGAAGAACATCTATAAAATTGATGACAAAGTAAATTAGGCCAAGCTATAAACATACAAAGGTATGTTTGAAAGTCCTAAAATGATTTAAAAAGAGAAGATTGCAGACTACCTCCTTAGGGTAGATGAAATAGTCAATGCAATTAGAGGCATTAGACAAGAGATGAAAGAATTAGTCATTTTCAAAAAGGTTATAAGATCTCTACCATTAAGATATGATTCTAAACTCTCTACAATAGAGGAAGCAAGAGATCTAGATAAGCTCATTGATGATGAGTTGCATGGAACCTTCACTACCTATGAGATGAGAATGCGAGAAAGAGATACTTCTAAGAGAGAAGCTACATTCAAAGCATCCGAGAAAGTAAAAATAGAAGCATCTACATCTAGATGTGAGGAGACTAATGAAGAAGAAGCCAACTTTATTTGAAGATTGAAAAGAGGGTCTGGAAAGTACCAAGGTAAGTTACCCTTTAAATGATTTAACTATGGCAAGGTAGGACATTTTGCTACTAAATCCTTATGATAAAAAGGATAATTCTGAGCATGAAGAGGATGGAAAAAGGATAAAGCCCCACTACTCTAAAAAGAGGAACTTATTTAAAAATAAGAAAAGCTTGTATATTAGAGTAGATAGTGATTCATTGGATGAGAGTGACAGCTCAGATGGTATCCATGATTGTGCCTTTGTTCCTGAGGGAAATGAATCCCTATTCATGGTATTAGGATCAACTTTTGTAGATCTAGATTAAGAAGAAGTTGAAGACTCTGATGAAGAAGAGGAATGATAAGTGGACCTTGAGTGTGAACTCATATGTGCTCTAGATGAGATTGATAAGCTGAGAAAAGAGAACTCAAGGTAGAAGAAGCTTTGACAAAAATAAATAAAAAAACTATCTAAAACTCTTGAAAGATCTAATTAGATAATAGAAAGCCTTAAGACTCAGGTTGAAGAGGTTGTAAGAATAGAAGATGTAGTCAAAATTAAACTACAATTCAAATCTAATGAGTGTATGAGGATAAAAGCATAGATAGTGGCTTTGAGAAAAGATCTTAAAAAGGCTAAAGAACAAATAGTCAAATGTCTGAAGCTGATAGGAGGATCAGACATTCTTGATGAATTGATCAGCTCTCAAAAGTCATCAAAAGGGAAATATGGTCTTGGTTATGAAAAGGGGAAAAGTCCCATAACTAGTACATCTTCTAAGTTATATGATAATTTCAAAGCAAAAGTATCAAGAGAAAAGAAAGAGAAAGCTTACAAGGATACAAAGACAAACACAAGCAATGCTAATGTGAAGAAGGCTAAAGCTGAAAATAACCCTGAGGAAAGGAAAAATAATAATGAGTCCATCTTTGAAAATTCAAGGAAGATGTAGTAGATAAAGGTAGTTGATGCAAATGGTTACACAAGGGTAAGCAACTTGAAGAAGCAAGAGTTGAGAATAACTCCCCATCTTGCACAAAGAAAAGCTATGACTAGGTATTCCTCATCTTTCTATGGTTATTGTTATAGCTATAATCATTTTGATCATAAGGTTAACAATTTTAGAGCTATACCTATAAGGAGAACCAATTTTGAAAGCAAATATTTATTTGCACCCTTATTAGATACAAATGTAGTGTGCTATAATTGCAATAATTTCGGTCACATAGCTAAACATTGTTGAACAAGCTTTGTAAGATCAAATGTATAGAGTAAGAAGAAAGGTATGCCTCCTAGTGTGAACAAAGGTTCATAAGTCTCTGATAAAGAGAAAAATGGGACATATAAGAAACCCAAATATATATGGAAAATGAAAGATCAATCCAATGCTATAGAGGTTGGAAAATGTTAAGAGCTCTCAATGTTTGCTCATGTTGAGAATGAGAAGACCAAGTTCAAGGAGATAACCAAGGTAAAAATTGAGGTTAGTTTTGAAGTGAGTATAGATTTAACTGAACATCTTGTTATTGCTAAGAAACTTTCATACATAGAACATCAGTCTTCTATGCCTAGTGATGAGAATCTAAACTACAAGGAAGATACTTCATATGAAAAGGTATGTCATGAATCCATATTATCTCCATGTATTGTTAATCCAATCATAGAAGAAAATGAGAATAGTGTAATGGATGAGCATGTTATTTCTCTCAAGCCCAAGAAGAAGAAGCATAATAGAAAGCATAAGATGACCAAGGAGGAGAAGGAATATGAGGAGTTATGGGAAAATCTTGGTTTCACATTGTTCTAGGGCATTATGAAGTAAGGTATATCTATATATGCTTCTTAAGAGACCCTTGTTAGTGGAGAAGCAAGTGATGTCTGTTACAGATGTGAACTCAAATAGGTTGTGATGATGGCTTGATCAAACCAAGTCAAGTGTTATTTATATAGTATCTATAGGGATAAAATGAGTGTTTCAATATGACATAATGATATTTTTGGATTACATCTCATATATATATGGTCTACAAATTCATTTGGCATAAGGGTTCTAATGGAAGAAACCCTTGACATTGTGTATCTTGGGTTGTGCAAAGAATTTGGGTCACCAAACTTGGAGAACATGTGTAAAATGATGATATACATGTGTTAAATGAAGTTATGGTGTTCTATAGGTAAGCCTTTGATGCAAATATGAAGCATAGAGCAAGGGGGAGCTAGATTGTTTAGTCTGTCAGGATCAAGAAGGCTCAAAGCAGAAGAGCTCTACAATTGGTTAGGTCATAATATCAAAATATAATAAGAGACTGAGAGAGAAGGATAATAAGCCTGTATAGAAGCTTCTACATCACATCACTACATACTAGTGATAAAGTCTAAGTCTAGGGTGAGGACCATAAAAGATTTATTAATTCTTGGAAGAAGAGAAAAAACAACTCATGTATATATGTTGTGTAAGTTTATAATGAGTTGATGTTTGCATATTCCTGGACAAACTCTTTTATATGATAAAGGGGGAGAACATTTGGAGAAACAGTAAGAAAGAGTCCCTTTGCCATTGATGTCAAAGGGGGAGAAATAGTGTAAATACTCTTTGTGGGAGAAGAAGATAAAAATGCTCTCTAAAAAAGTTTGGAGCAAAAAATACAAATATCAAAGAAGTAGAGCAAGTGTCCAAGTTGAGTATTAGACAAATGTGTCATTGCCTAAGCGAGAGGAATTATGGTATGAACATATTCATTTCATACTCATCAAAATCCAATGCAATCAATGCTAGAGAAAGAGCAAATTATTAGAAGATTAGAGCATTTAGTTTCCATCAATGACAAAGGGGGGATTGTTAGAATTATGATTGTCATTGATGTCAAAAGGGACATTATGAGCATGTCATCGATGTTCAGGATTGAATATGGTGATTAACAGTTATTATTTATCAAATTAAGCTCATATTCTTGTTCATTTAGGAGGGAAACAACTTATATGACACCCTCATTTTAATCCTTATGAGCTTTAGGCCTATCAAGATCCTTGATCTCTTTGAAAATGTCCAAGTATGACTACCACATTTAATCAAAACCTTCTTGATCCCCACTTTTAACTTATTGAGGTTCCCTAGGAATCACTACATCTTTTGTATCTTTATTTAGATCATGTTTAGGAATATTACCCTATGAAATCACTATTGCAATCTCACTAGTTACTACCATGGTGTCTTGAAATGTTCATCTTTCTCATGAGGCTTAACAAGATTAGCAATCAAGATGTCTTCATTAATATATCCCTCATGATCTAATTTAATTTGATCTTCCTCTTCTTACATGCTGAATGGAAGCTCATTTATCTAATAAATCTCTTATTTATACCACTAAATACACTCTTGAATAAGAAGGATTGAATTCTCTTCATCTAGATGATCCTTCTCTTTTTAGCCACTTGATACATCTTTGAGGAATGTTCAATTGCACCTCTACTATAGCCACCACTTGAACATATTCATCATATCCTTCTTGAGGCTCATTTGTAACTACAACTAAAAGTTGAAGCTTTTTATCATGTTCACTTGAAGTGTTAGTCTTCTTACTTGGATGTTCCTCATCTGTTCTCCATACAATATGTCCTCCAATGCAAAGGGAGATGGTTGAAGGGAAAGGGGTTCCAACTAGTGGATTAGGAGTATAATACTCATTATTAAATGGAAAGTGAGTCATTAAGGGTCCCCCTTCACTTAGCTTCTATACAGTGGGTTCTATTTAAAAAAGGGAGATGGTGGGAGTACAAAATGGCTCATTCAGGGGCTCTTGGGGAAGAGTAAAATAGGCTTATGCTAAAGTTTATTTATTTTCCTCTTTCTAATTAGTAGTCATCCTATCAAATTATGATATACCTTCATCTTTACAAACAATTCTAACTTGAGGAGTGGACGAGGGGCTCAAAAAACTTGGAAACTTTCTTGGTTTGTCTAATACAAATTTATCCCTCTTGATTTTGAATTGGCATATGAGGAGTGGGTGACAATCTTGGAAACTTCCTTGGTTGATGAGTTTGAAGAACTTAAGGAAGCAAGTTTCCAAAATTTTGTTGTTTTTGATCAATTATTGCAAGTTTGGCCTTGATATCACTAACAATTTGGGATAGGCAAAGATTAGGAGAAGGTTGACTTAAAGAAAAAGGGGGTCTATAGGACTGACATCATGCTTGTAAAGGTTGGTATGAAGGTTGACAAGTGGTAATGTTTTTTAGGATGAAAGGAATGATAACATCCTTCCAAGTAAGGTTGTTTAGATGCATAATTAGAGCAATATGAGAGAAAAGTGTGAGAATTATAGGGCTGGTATGGATCTTCATAGGGTTGATATGGATCAATACCTTAGAACAAGTTGAAACCTAGTTCAAACTCAAACATGAAACTTCATGCGGAAATTAAAAACAAAGGGTATTTGCTTGAAAATAATATCTGGGCTATTGAAACTAGTTGAATGAACTCAAAGTTGCCATTAATGCTTGTAGAAATACATCCAAAGGCTGATATATTAAAGGTCAACACCAAAAATCCTTCAATAGATGATGTACTTTGAGTACTTGTCCCATTGGGCATGCCAAAAACTATTGTTACTTTGAATTTCACCCTATGAGGAGGTGTTTTAGGTCTCTTCACCCTATTGACATAATGGGAACTCTTTAAGGCTATGAGTGACTTATGACTAAAGATAAAATATAGACAGGGATGGATCTCTTGATGGTACACCTAAACTAACACCAAACCCACTCAAATTACAAGGAAAATGGAGAGAGAAAGTAATGATTATAAGGGGTGATGTACCAAATTTTGAGTTTCCTCTACTTGATTATGATTGCTACTATGGACTAAAACAAGACTGAAATATGATTTCACAACTCCAAAATTGTCATTCTAACATAAGTGTTTAAATATGTAGGCTGTAGTGAATTCATCAATCAAGAGAGATAATCAAGAGGTCTAAAGGAATACACTAGTAAATATTTGCACACTTAACCTTTGTAATGCTACTTAACACACACCATATGACCTACAAGAAGATGACTTACTCACAAAGAGGCAAGAATGAAGAGGACAAATGCAATGAAGTTAAACATTATCACTATCATTCATCAATAATTCATCATAAAACACTAGATGTAAGATGGAGAAGGCATAAATCAGATTGTATTCAATTCAAAATCAAGAAATTAATATCAATTTGGTAGGGCTATGTCATAACCAGCTAGAGGATCCTTTCAACTTACCATATAAGAGTATATAGAGGAAAATAGAGAGGAGAAAGAGGAGGATGTGTAAGAAGACTATGATGGTTATCATCTATCATAAGATCAATTACAACATCAATGAAATGTAAAAAATAGTTATATATTCCTCTCCTACATGAGTTGGCCTTTTTTAATGATGCTCTCTTGAAAGGTGGTGTAGAATTTATCCATTATATTCAATGATTCATTGTAGATATCTTAAAACTTCCCTCCTTTATTGAGGAGTTACAAACTCACACTTGTATCTGACTATTTTTAGGTTTCTTGACACCTTTTCCACATTGGGAGTCTTAAAATGGTAACTATCCACTTTACCTACAACCTTCATGTCTTTAACATTTTTGACAGCCAAATAGGAGATCAAATTTAAGTTGGTGAATTGATGATGTGGCACTTTTTGGGGAAGATAAGTGGTGTAAGCTTATTCACTATAGATTACACATCACTACTCATGTCATCTCCTTTATATCCCTGGTCAGGCTCTGTGTTGTGGGCCTGTTAGCTGGGTTACCTATGTAGTAAAATTTTGGCCTTTGATGATTTTGATAGCCTAATAGGCCATCAATTTTAAGTGATTATTTTGCTGATTGTGTAGCCACCGTGTCATTTTGATTATGGTATCTCATTTTTCTACTTGGCAGCTTCTCACTCTTCCATTACTTAATTATAACTTTGTCAAGTGTTAATTGGACTCTCTTAGTTGCTAGGTAATCCTACCACTATGTGCTTGGGGCCTACCAACTCCATGTGGTAGGTTATCATTCATGCTTGAGCTCTTTGGGGTCTAATAAGAGGTTATAACTTGGGGGGATTTTTATTAGTTAGGCACCTGCAGGTGTCAGTCTACACCTATCACTCTAGGGGGAGCCCACGTTGACAGGTGTCTACATGTTGATATAGGATTGGCTCCAAGAGCTGACACCACTAATAAATTTTAATTCCATGGGGTCTAATAGTAGATATGGAATTTGATATATTGGGAGACCATGATTGGTTTTGACCCTTAAAACTACCACATGGCACTTTGTAATTAGTTCTCAACTTTTGAGAGTTCTGATAATATGATGCCCTAAGAGACTAAGTTCAATAACTTTCCATAAATGTAAGTATAAATTTATCAAGACTCTTCAAAAAAATTCCACTTATTGTAATTTAATCATATCATAGCTCTACTATGACTGACAACCCCAAAAACGTTTGGGAAAGGCCGTCAAGGACAAAAATAAGCTAAGTATCAAACTTCCCTTTGGGCTTCTTTCAACACTTAGTCAATCTGATCAATTTTACTCTAGCCATAGATATTGAGATTGAAAGATGAATCCTTGCCACAAAATTGAACTTACATCTCTAATTCTAGGCTAAGGCTTCAAGTGAAATGTTGACTATTCTTTCTGTGGTGAACTGATATTTCACCACGAAGTGTCATCCCACTAACCTGTTACTCTAACACATTGTTGGGATTGCATGAACTACCCCAAGGTTACAAAGCCACATAATTTTTCCACATGGCATCGTCCTTTTAACCTATTAGCCCAAAGGGTTTGAACTTATATGGATGATTTTGAGACACTAAGTTATCGATATCACAACATGTGGACGCATCCCACCATTTTATTTGCCCAAAGCTTTGCTGATGTGGAGACCCATCGAGAAACTTTGAAGAAAATTGACTAAGTGTCAAAAGGCATTTTAAAATGGCTTAGGATTGTTGAGAGATTGACACATGGCACTGGGTGAAGATATAAAACTTTGTGAATTTTTCATGCTGAGCCCTCACTTAAAAAGTATGATATAATTCTCCATCTTAAGAACTTTTATTCAAAATAAAAGTTTTGAGTTTTCTTCACAACACTTTCTCCAAAGATAAGAACACTTAACAACTCTTGTGTAGATTTATTTGGGATTTATATAGGCTTCATGATTTCTACTTTGAACCTTTATACTAGATTTTATCAGAACACTTATTCTAAAGACTTAAGCCTTCATACAAATTATCATTGTACAAGTTATGATTAGTCACGACATAATCTTTACGAAGACCAAAACTTTGAGAAATATTTGCAAAGTCTTCAAAACTTTTGTTTGGAATAAAAGTTCTGACTTTTCTTAACAATTTTCCTGAAGACTGAAAAAACTTAGACAATTCTTTAGAAGTCTTACAAACTTATTTTAACTCTCAATTGCACAAATGTTTTGACTAATTTTTTGCCAAAAATCATGAAGGCTGACCTCTTTGAAAATATACTATGCATTTTCTCCTTTTAAATCATTTGCATCAAAACATGCAAAGACCAAAACCTTGAATCATGAAGGCTTGATTCCTTTCCTAACTTAGCCTTTCTTGTCAAACCTGAAGCCCTAAATTGAATTAGATGCTATTCATCCATATTCCCCTAAAATGGTCAATAATATATTATTTTAATGCTTAAAACTTGTTATATGATTACTCTTATGATTGAAATAGAAATAGGGAAGAAAAAGGTAGTAGAAATTAGTTTTATATTTGATTGAATGATCTTGAATATGTGTTTTCTTGGTATTTTCTAGATGAATAATGAATAGAGTTTGATTTGTATTTATACCATAAATTTTAAAAATATATTATGTAAGGGTTAGAGAAGACAAATGGACTGACCCATACATTTCAAAAGATTTACAATTTAAATGACTTTTGAGGTATGGAAACTTGACAAGTAAACTAGACACTAACATTGATGCTGATATCCCTCTATAGAATGCAAGTGTTAGATATGGTATAAAACTAATAAAGATCTATAATTAATAGTGAAGGATATAATTCATGTTTTAAGCTTTATGTAGTGTATAAGTGATCTAGGTTATCAAAATGATAGGGTCAGTCCATCAGATACTCAATTAGGCACAATGAGATGGCAAATGCAATCCTTTCAATAACAAGAGTGTTTAGAACTAAAGAATAGAGCCCAAATTGGTATTTATAAGTGTACAAAACAAAGATGCTATATATAATCAAATTTTAGTATCTACACAAACTACCTTAATAAAGGCTCTATCTAGCTCACATCCCATGATCAATTAATATCTCTCAATGATCATTATCTCCAATGAATAAGACCAAAACATAGACACCAACTTGAAACATCAATTCTCCCAAAGACCTATGTTACAACAAGTAATCTAGCTTAAAGATAAAGACTTAGAATTCTAAGAGTTCCATATAGAAGAATAAATCCAAAAGATAGATTTACAATACTAAATGCTCCTTCAAAATTAGAATCTATGTTTACATAAAAAACCAAAGAAGGATACCACCATGCAAACCACAAGGCCATAATGGAAAAAACCAAACCATCAACAAACTGTTGAAAAGTATATATAAAACCCAAATAAGGGCACACAGATGCAATTGTTGGTCAATTTTGAGATAGGAGTTGTGATTCAAAAAATCAGTTAGAGAAATCCTTAGCTAGTTTACAAACTCCATTTATAATCCCCATCCTAAGCAAAAACTAGAATCCATCCTCTTAAGATTCCAACAAGATTAAATAGTGGACTTACAAAAGGTATAATATCTGTCACTCACTGTAGGGAACCTACACCACCAAACAAAATTAAAATTATTCACCAAAATTTATCTACCCCTAAAGGGCCTCTCAGTACATGAAAACTAATTCTCTCCCTTTCTTTGAAGGTAAAGGAGACCTATCTAACCAAATCTAAAAAAATCCTAAAATGGCTTGACCCAAACATATCAAGACCCACCATGAATTTGCCTCCTCAAAGGATAGCAACATATCACTAGAGGCACCATCCTATAGTGAAGCAAGACCCCTAACCTAGATCAAGAAGATCAAAATATAAACCATGTAAGGAGTGGGAAAGTAAGCAAGAGTTGACTCTCAAAATGACCTAAAAATGTCAATTCTTTATAAGATGGAAAGGGAGTGGGAGTAGTATTATTTATTAAATATGAGTCAAAATTTAATACTTATTTTAGAAAAAATATTTCTAATAATAATTTTTCCAACTAGGAATATATTAAGATTAATGTGTAATAATGTAATAATATGTTTTTTCAAACTGCAACTGTAGACATCCAATTCCTAACACCATTTGTGTTAAAATTGTCAATCTTACTCGAATTGCACTCAAATGCACATTTTAGGTCAAAATCCATAAAGCACCCTAAATAGTTTGAACTTGTCTCTTATAAGTGTCAGTTTAGGTCCAAGTATCCCTAAATAAGGCAATGTATTTTATGGGATAGCTAACTTTGATCAGATCATTTTGAGTCAACTTGATAATTTTGCCATTTAGTGCTCTAGATCACTCTTTTCTTCTAATTCATTGGTACACATCATGTACCTTTGTTATTTGGTGTTGGCAACATCCTAAATGGGAATACAGCTCCAATGCATCTAACATCACCTTCTAGTTCCTCTCCAGTCAAATTACAACCCAGTAATATAACTTTCTGACCATTTTGATTAATTAAAAGCCAATTTTCAAATAATTGCACAAATGTTGATTAACCTTGTTTAAGGCTAATTAATCCAAATCAAGAGCTTAAGTGGATTTTCCATGAGAGCTGTTGAATATTTATTTTTTTAAATGGATTCATCAGCTGCATCATCAGGTGGCATCATTCTTGGAAAGACATCCCTAGGCCATAAATGCCACAAATATTAGGATTATGGGACATCCATGCCTAGTTAATGCCTCCCATGCCTCTTTAATACCCCTTATTCCAAGGTCATGATGAAGATAATTATGGATTTAATTCCAAATATTAAGATTATCCATGGCCACACATCTCAATCTTGAGATGGATGGTCATGGTTGATCCTGACCAATCTCAAAAATATATAAATAGAGAGGCATTTGATCAAAAGGACATGTCTACCCTTAGCTCAAACCACAATAACCCACTATACATTGAGATAATCATTGCAGAACACAAGATCAAGTGGGTTATTATAGATAATGGTTCAGGGCTAAACATCACATCTCTTAAATTAGTGCGATGATTGGGTTACATGGATAAATACATTAAACCAAAAACTATTATAGTCAAGGCTTATGACAACATTGAGAGGGAGTCATCCAGTGCAATTTGGTTGCCAGTCATGGTTGGGTCTATTTTTCATCAAATATTATTCTATATTGTGGATATTCATCTTCCTTATAAGATACTTCTTAGTCATCCTTGGATCTATGAAGTACAGGTAGTTTCATCTTCTCTTCACCAATGTCTTAAGTTTCCCCATGATGGGATCAAGGTTACTATTCCCATTGATCAGTAGCCATATCAATACTGCAAACATCTTGAAGCAAAGTTTCATAATTATAACTATTGCCCAAGTTCTGAATTCATTGCAAAGAAGAACAAAGCCATCATTTCTCATCCATCTCCATCTAATTATATAGACCCTAGTGATCTAGCCTCCACTTCAATTGATCCATTTCTTATAGCTTTAGTTAAACAAGTGATTATTAAAGATGCAAGCATTTCCACGTACCATCTAAAGGATGTCCGCCATATTGCAAAATTACCAATTTCACCTAAAACATTTGGTAAGCCTAAAACTTCCCAGACTCCTAATAGATCTGATTAAATTTAGCAACCAAAGAAGAAGTAACCAAAACCTCTTGTGGTTTTTGTACCTACAATTACAACAAATAAGGATCAAGAGGACTTTACCAAGGGAGATTGATTATATTCTAAAGGCCTCACCGATTATTTTTAGAATCCAAAGTATCCTATCCCTAATAGGCTAATGGATCATCTTGAAAATATAGGGAAAGGCCTTGGCCCATAGGCACAAGAAATTTTAGAGCCCTTATTAGCTAGAGTTGTCAATTAAAATCATGGGCTCAGATTTCAACCACCATAAGATGACCTCATAACATTTGGTAGTGACTCATTTGAAGTAACTAGTAATGAGACTCCTAGCAATGACACAACATCCCATTATAGCCTTTTTAATGAGCTTATTGATTCAAATTTCATATTAACCATAACATCTATTGGAGCTTCCCATAATGAAGCAAAAACCCATTCTAGTGGTGCTTCCCTTCCTGAAGTAGGACATTATATCTTTACCATTGGTGTTTCCCATCCTAAAGAAAAAAATCACTCTATCTTATACTTTTGCCATCCTAAACTCATAGATTGGGATCAATTTTTTTTTATCATATGCCTTGATGAGTTTCAAAATGAAGAATCAATTATAGAATACATGGGCCTACGATATGCATTCCCCATTGATGATCATAAGTAGGGTTTTGATTTTTTATTGAATTCTTATACCTACTTTGGAGAGTAGGCAAACTTTCTTGATCATAATAAAGAACAAACATTGATATCTTCAAGTGAAAACCTCTTTGAGGTACTTGTTGATTAGGGAAAAAGTAAAGAAAAAGATAAGCCTTTGAGTGAAAACCTGTTTCAAGTGCTCCCAAGTAGGAAAGTTTTCTCATCCCCTCAGGATGTAGAAAATCCATCTAGCCCAAGTTCCATAGCTAGTACAAGTGTCTCTTCAGCACAACATCAAATATTTAAGCATCTTTCTCTTGAGTTTCTAAAGGTTTTTGCCAATTGGCCTTTACCTGAGAAGGCAAATTTTGATTATTCATATTATCTAGATATTTGGGAAGAACAACAAGAAGATGTAGTAGAGGAAAATGATCATATGTTCCCTATAGTTCTAGAAGATGAATCCACACTCCTTATGGATAGCACAACATAAGTAAATTTGGGAACCCATGAGGATCCTAAAATTGTTTATCTTAGAGCTTCCCTTACTGAAGAAGAACATGAACATATTATATCCATTATTAAGGATTATATAGACATCTTTGCATGGGCATACTCTGACATGCCAAGCTTGGACCCAGATTTAGTTGTGCATCATCTTGTTGTTCACCTTGATGCTAAACTAGTCAAGCAAAATTTAAGAAAGATGCATGCATGCATCACCCTTTTGGTTAAGGCTAAGTTAGAAAAGTTTTTAGGAGCTAGTTTTATTAGACCACTAGACAACTTTGAATGGATTTATAATATAGTTCTAGTAAGTAAAAAGACCTCAGGAATAGGTGTTTGTACTGATTTTCATGATATCAACAAATCATGCCCCAAATATGACTTTCCTCTGCCCAACATCGACATGACTATTGACTCAACTATTGGGTATGAGATGCTACCCTTAATGGATGGTTTTTATAGTTATAATTAGATCAAGATAGCCCCTAAAGATCAGCATAAGACTGCATTCACCACTCTATGGGGAACATTTTGTTACCAAGTCATGCCATTTGGTTTGAAGAATGTTGGAGCCACATGTCAGTGTGCACTGACTATCATCTTCCATGACATGATGCATGACATTGTCAAGGACTATGTTGATGATATACTAGTAAAATCAAGAACAAGAGCTGGACACCTTGACATTATATGAAGAATATTTGAGAGGCTTCATGCATATAAAGTCTGCTTGAATCTTAAGAAATGTGTCTTTGGAGTCACATCAAGAAAATTTCTAGGTTTCATTGTACACAATGAGGGATCAAAGTTGTCCCTATAAAGCTCAATGATATCATGGAAATGACTCCACCAAATAATCTTAAATAGTTGTGAGGTCTACAAAGAAAGGTCCAGTCTATACGTAGGTTAATTTCTCAATTGGTGGATAAGTGCCACCCATTTACCCATCTCTTAAAGAAATGGGTAGCATTTGAGTGGGATGAAGATTATCAGATAGAATTTACAAATCTTAAAACATACTTGGCCCATCCACTAGTCTTATGACCTCCAACATAAGAAAAGCCACTGATTCTTTATATATCAGCCATGGAACATGCACCAGGGGCACTTTTGGCTCAACACGATGATCATGGTAAAGAACACATAGTTTATTATTTAAGATGCACATTGGTAGCCTATGAACATAATTATATGCTTATTGAGAAAGAATGTTTAGCTATGGTGTTTTCCACTTAGAAATTATGACATTATATGATAAACAACAAAACTATTTTTATCACCAAGGTAGATCCTCTCAAGTTCCTTTTATCTAAAGCGACTCTTCAAGGATGCATGGCTAAATGGATTATGCTCCTCAATGAGTTTGATATTGAGTACCAAAATCAAAAGGCAATAAAAGGATAGGTTCTTTTAGACCAACTTGTAGAAGCTCCTATCACGGCCACTCAACCTCTCAACTTCAACCTTCTAGATGATTCTATCATGATGATAGAACAAGCATCACAAGAACCTGAATAATGGACACTCTATTTTTATAGATCCTTCACATCCTAAGGATCTGGAGCTGGTATTTATTGATCATTCCACATGGGGATTTGATCCCCAAAGCATTCCATATATAATTTCAATGTACAAATAATATGGCTAAATATGAGGCATTAGTTGCAAGGCTCTATCTTTCAATGCAATGAGACATTCAAAGCTTAAAGGTCTATGGAGATTCACAGCTAATCATAAATCAGACAACTGATCAGTATCAAACAAGAGATGATAATATTTTTTCTTACAAGCAAATTATCAATGACCTCAATACACATTTTAAATCTCTGTAGTTTGAGCAAGTTCCATGAGTCAGCAATAGATCTGTTGATGCCATAACAATAATTGGTTATATGATTCAAATGCATGATAGTGCTAAAGAGTAGCAGTTCTTGATTGAAAATCTTCTTCAGCCATCACATATTCTATTAGATTTAGAGAGGATATGCCCCATTGTTGATCCTGATATCTCACCTGAGCTACCATGGTACCAAGATTTTTATAACTGTTTCCATAGTCATGTATTTCCCACCAACCTTTCCAATAACCAACAAAAACTTTTTATTCATTGTTTAACATGTTATATCCTCCTTGGAAATATGCTTTATCAAAAAGGCTATGATGGAATGATTCTTCATTGTTTATCTTTAGGAAAATCCATGCTGGCACTAAAGGAGCTTCATGAAGGAATGTGTGGGCCCATACCAATGGTGTAGTCCTAGCAAAAAAACTTCTCAAAATAAGCTATTATTGGCCCAAAATGGGGCTAGATGCTTGTAATTATGTAAATAAGTGTGTTCTTTGTCAACAAAATGACAACTCGATACATGCACCTTCCTTACCATTGTAGCTGATTACAACACCATGGCCATTCTCAACATGGGGTATCAATCTCATTGGAAAATTAACTCGACATCTTCAGATGGCCATAAGCACATTTTGACTATAATTGAGTACTTTACCAAGTGGATTGACGCCATTCCTCTCACTTATATTACTATGAAACAAATATCCAAATTATTTCTTTACCATATCATCTATCGATATGACATCCCAACCCACATTATATTTGATAATGGTGGATCCTTTGTAAACCAAGATGTGAAATATATTTGTGTAAAATCTAAGATCAAGCATAAAAAATCCACTCCATATAACTTGCAAGGCAACAGACAAGCTGAGGCATCAAATAAAATTATTCTAGCCATATTAAAAAAGATTATCAATGATGTTGGCCATAATTGGCACTTGCAACTCTCTCCTACCCTGTGGTCTTATAGAACCAATCATCACACCCCAATTAGAGCTACTCCATACTCCCTTATTTTTGGCACTGAAGATATCATCTTGGTCAAGATTGAGATCCCATCATTAAGAATATCACTAGAGCACATTGAAGATGATGGAGACTATAGAGCCTCACAGCTGCAAAAACTAGAACTTCTTGATGGTAAGCATTTGGCTGCCTTAGAAAACTTGTAGGCCTATTAGAATAGATTGCAGAGAAGCTAAAACAAATGCATTCTTCCTTGAGAATTTGAGATTGGTGACTTAGTTTTGAAAGAGAACCAGAAGAACATGAATGCTGAACTGAAAAAGAAAGGCAAGTTTCAACCTAATTGGTTAGGACCATATATTGTCACAACAAACTATGGATCAGGAGCATATAGACTGGCTAAACCTAGTGGTAAAGAAATTTCAAATCCTATAAACATCGTACACCTTAAGAGATTATACTCATGAATAAATTTAAACCATTGTCTACAAGACCCCCAACTTGGGGGCAACTTGTGCTGTTGTAATTTTATCCCACCCTTTTATCTTACCTAAAACACATTTTATACTACCATGGTCCACTTTTCATGAATCTTGATACTAAAAGATTTGAACCCTTGACACTTTGAGCACATTCTTCATCCCATTATGTATTGCTCTGTTTGAGAGGCATATTCTTTGTTTTATCTAGGACATGTTATAAGCTTGAACATTTTTTGTCCCTTGACCAATTATGATCTTGATTATGTTTCTTGAACATTATGAACATCTTCAGCAACAGTTATACAAAGTAGTTCAACTAGGACAGTCTTGTATAATTTTAGGCAAGTGAACAACCACATCTTCTTAGTACAAGTATTTATTACTCATTTTTTAAAAATCAAGAACCTCACTCTCATCGATCAATGAGCATGGGATGTTACAACTAGCTTAGCCATCTTATTAGAACCTCTACTCTCAAGACATGCATCTCCTCGACTAGATGGTCCCACCTTATGCATATTTTATCCCAAAAAAACTAAAAATATTAGAAATACTTTGAAAATATCAAAAACATAAAACATGATCCACAAAAGGACAAAAACATTATCTCATGCTTTAATACATTTTTACATTCCCATTCCACCATCTCACACTCTCACCATTTTATGAACAACTATTAAGTTTGAACACTCTTACCATTTTACAAACACAAAAACACTAGTTCAATTTATCTTATCCCACGCACTTACCATTTGGCAAGATCATTCTTTCTCATCTCATTAGCTTTTTGTTTGCCAGACCATTCTCATTTGTTTGTTGTATTTTCCATTTATTCTATAACATTAATCAAGCTAGTTTGATCATCATTTTTCTTCTTCCCATTTCTTGGGGGAACTACATTTGGCTTGAAGTTCATGTTGGAACATGCATCTATGGAACTATGTAAGCAGTGTCCACTTGTTTTATACATCTAGAGTTAGCTCAGCCAACCCCTTCATTTTTTTTTCTTCCCCCATTTCTTTTATAATTGTTCCTCTTTAATTAGGGAATAATTGTCATGTCATTGTTCTTTGTTATAATGTGGTGGAAAGTAACGTCTCTATCGCACATGCATGAAAATTTGTCTTTAAACCACACTTAGTTTTTGTTTGTGTGTGTTTATTTGATTTTTGTTGGTGTTTTGTTGTGTTTTATTGTGCTTTCCAGCCTCTCATTTTATTTCTTATCCTTTTCTCTTTTTATTACTTCTTGTTGCATTCTTGGTCTTCTATTTCTTTGTCTTGTTTTTCTATTTGATTTTGTTTTTCTCTTTTGTGTTCAAGAATGCCTTGCTGGTCCACATGGATCTTGATTATTCATATCTTGGTCTCATGTTGTTAAGATGTTCTTGCCTTTTGTTTTTAAACATTTTTGTTCCTACTTAAGTCTTGATACATCATATCTTGATTTCAAGTTAGGTTCATTTATGTTTATCTTTATTTTTTGTCTTTTGCTTTTTTGTTTAAATGTAAATTATTGTAACTCTAATTTTGGTCATTGTTTTACCATTATCCTTAGTTATAGGTATTCACATTTGAACTGGCTCAGCACAATTATAATCTTATGTCATTCTAAGTTATTCATACTTATGATGCCTAATTTTTTTTGCTTTAACAAACACTTTATGCTCAGGTCTCAATGTCTTAACATCAACATCATCTCTAATGAATGATTCTCAAGAACACTTTAGACACCTAGGCTCATGATATGGAATTAGGCTTCTAGGTAACATGCAATTTAGGATTCTTTGCCTATGCTTAGATGTGCATCTCTTTGTATATATTGTGAGTCTAATCAATTCTTGGTTATTTTTCATCATTCCTCATTCCATTCTCTCCCAAACTTGGGTGCACTACATTGGATTAAAGTTCATGTTGGAACATGAGTCCATGAAACTATGTAGGTAGTGCTCAATTTTTATTGAGGTCAGCTCGACTATCTCCATTCTTTTTTTCATCTCTCTCATCACTTTTTGCATTCTCATATGCTTGGATTTATATGGATTTCTAAGCCATTACCCCATTGAATGTATGTTTGCACCCACTCACTTTAACCTATCTTTTGGGTTATATCCTTGAGCTATTTTGCATACCAATTGCCCATGTTGGGGCCCACCATCTGAACAACATCTAAATCAAATTATCTCTACAAGGGTAAATCATTATTTATTCTTTATTAATGATCAAAATTTGTCCTACTGGGGTAAAACTATTTTATCACGATCATATCTGCTCTATTGGAGTACTTATTATATTCTCTTTAGAGACCCCATTCTAGTGGTTCTTCCCTTCCTGAAGTAGAATGTTCTCCCTTTTCCTCTAATTCCAAGCTCTCCACATTAAATTCGATGATGGCAATATTTTACTATGCAACTTGTCTCAGGATTGATTAATGCCATAAGTGCATAGCTTGTACTCTCAAATTGGGTACATTTACAGTGTGTCCCTTATATTTATGGATTGTATCTTTCCCATTCCCCTTGTCTTTGGGGCCTATTATACCTATCATTATATTTTGATCATTGATGGTAATCATGTATGTAAGCATTAACTCATTTGGATGTGATCTATTCCATAGGTTAAACTCTCACCTTCTCTCTCTTTTTGAGAGTCCATCCTTCTCTTTCATCCTAGTATGTTCTCTTAAGAGGGCATCATGGGTCTGTTCCAATTTATTTTTGATAACTCTTTTCTTTAAAAAGACATTGCTTCACTTGAATGTCTCGCTATGCCTTCTCAAATAGGGGCAAAATGTGGACCTCCAATTTCTAACACCATTTGTGTTAAAATTTTCAATCTTACTCAAATTGCACTCAAATGTACATTTTAGGTCAAAATCCATAAAAAACCCTAAATGGTTTGAACTCGTCACTTACAAGTGCTAGTTTAGGTCAAAGTATCCCTAAATAGGGCAATGCATTTTATGGGGTAACTAGCTTTGATAAAATCATTTCGAGTCAAAATGACAATTTTAGCATTTAGTGCTCTGGATCAAAATTTTATTCTAATTTATTAGTACTCGTCTCATACCTTTGTTATTTGGTGTTGGAAACATCCTAAATGGGAATACAACTCCAATGCATCTAACATCACTTTTCAGTTCCTCTCCAGCCAAATTACAACCTAGTAATATGACTTTTTGACCATTTTGATTTATTGAGAGCCAATTTTTAAATAATTGCACAAATGTTGATTAACTTGTTTAAGGCTAATTAATCCAAATCAAGAGCTTAAGTGGATTTTCCATGAGATTTGTTGAATATTTCTTTTTGAAAATTGATTCCTATTAATTGCATCATTAGGTGACATCATTTCTTGGAAAGAAATCCCTTAAATGCCACAAATATTAGGATTATGTGTCACCCATGCGTATTTAATGCCTCCCATGCCTCTTCAATGCCCCTTCTTCCAAGGTCATGATGAAGATAATTATGGATTTAATTCCAAATATTAGGATTATCCATGGCCACACATCTCAATTTTGAGATGGATGGTCATGGTTGATCTTGACCAATCTCAAAAATCTATAAATAAAGAGGCCATGGACATGAATTTTAAGCTTGAATATTGCAAAGTTATAATGTTGAATTGTTTCCACAAGGATTTGCATTTGATCATAGATTTTGTTTGCAAGCTTCATTGATAGGCTAGTTTAGTGATTTGGAATCAAGAGCCTAGGTTTTATGGAGTGTTCTTGAGGCATTGGAGGAGATTACCACCATTGTTGACAAAGACAAGGATGCTTGATCAAGGGAGAACATGTTTTTGAGCCACATGGGTATGATGAATCTATTTGGGAAGGTAATATGGTGTTGCTTTGTTTCATTTGTTTCTTGTTATCCTTTATAATTCCCATAGGAATAGATAGGCTTGATAAGTTAGTTATTTATGCATGTTTCATTATTTGTGGACTAATGCTTGACTAACTTGCTTTGTAATCCTCTCTACAACAATTATTAATATTCTAATTAAGTTCAAGGGTTCATTAGTCATGAAGATATGTGTTTGGCATGTAAAATTGTGAACCTTGATTTAAGGCATACAATGTCATTGTGAAGTGATTATTTATTTGACAAGGGTTCTATATTAAATTCAATATTTTCAAATTTAGATAAATGTATGTGGAATCCACTTTTATTTTACAAGGGTACAGTGGGATAATTGTATGATTGATAAAAACTACTATCCAAATTATACTTTTACATGGTATAAATATGTTTTACATTGGTGCACTAATATTTGTGAATCTTACATGACATCATGTGTGATTGGTTAATATGAGGTAAACGTTAGGCAAATATTAGCATAGTACTATGACAACTATTAGGTATTCCTAGGACAAGTATGGGACATTATGTGATCAATACTAATTAGGATATAATTAAAACTCGATTTTGTACTAGTTGGAATCTAATAATAGAAATAATAGAAATCAATACCACACTACTTAAGACTAATAATAGAAATGTTAAAATCTACTATCATAGAAGGTAAAAACCAATAATATAAATATTGAAATCTGATCGATATCATACTGGTTAAAAACCAATAATAGAAATGTTGGAATCTAATTTTGACAATGATAAAATGAGAAGTAGAAAAACTCCAGATTCTTATACATGTGTTTGGATTTAATGAAACGATGGCTAGTTTTGGTACTTGACAAAGCCTCTTAATTTCTTTGGAAAACACTTTTCAGGGGACTCTTCACATTCAAAGTCGAATCACTTCATATTATATTTTTAGATTGTTCATTTCTTGCTAAATATAGTTATAAAGGAGATGTCATTCGACTTGTAAAAATGAAGTGAAGGAATTGTAATGGGATAGAGTCTTGTACCTTCTCATCTATTCCCAGAGATTGCGACTACTTTGTAATATGTAAAATAGAGAGAAGTCGCTTCACGTTGCTTCTCATAGATCAGTAACTTCTATTTGGAACAACACAACATAAATAACTTACAACTCTTCTCAAGGCTTACAATTAACATATCTTCTTCGAAATAACAACTGGCATATATAACATAAAATATAAAATTTCTATAATATAATATGTTGTCCACAAAATTTACAATTGAAAGATGACTATATGAAAAACTTGTGATATGCAAGTTTTACCTTCTACTAAGAACTTCTAAGAAAATAGATTATAAAATTTTAAAAAATCTAAAAATAAAAGAAAATATTTAAAAGCTTATAAATACTTATATTTTCAAAATTTTCGAAACAATCACCTCCTAGTTATTACTTAGTGATTGCATAGGTTGACGTAGAGCACACTTGAACATCCATTGGGTATAAAGTTAGAACTCTACGATTTTGAGGGTCAATATTTTTCATAAATTGCTATCTCACCCTACGAATTTGGGACTTGAATGATTTGAGGCATTTTAAAATGTAAGTAAAGTTGAGAGGTGAAATAGTGTCCTTTGTCTGTTGGAAAAGCCAAATGCCAAATGCCAAATGCCAAATGCCAAATGCCAAATGCAATGAAGTCAGTGAGTGAGTGAGTGAGTCAGTCATGCATACGTGTTCCCTCACCCTGCTCTCCCTCCTCCAATCCACCGAGGTCCCATTTCATTGACAAAGCAGATTTTGTATGGCTTTAAATTTGTGACATTTTTGGCGCATTTTATGTCACCAAGCGTTATGTTTGATGCTTTTTATGTCACACACACATACATGGTTTGAATGGTCAATTAGGTATACGTCCCCACCGCATGTACGTCAAATTTTGTGTCAGTCATGAAATTTTTAAAAAAATTGTCAATCATTCAAAGATACCTGATTATATGGGAAGGTACAATTTAATTTAATTCATTTCCATTTTCTTTTTTAAGAAATTGAATATTGCCCATGACAAACTAATTAATTGACGAGTCCATCTTAAATCCAAAATCTTGTATCTTCAATCATTAACTCTATATTTTGAATTGTGTAAACTATATATTATAAACCTTAATTTTAAATCGATGTTTATCATTTTGAAAGTTTAAAATAAAAAATATATCAATCTAAGCTTTATTAGAAATCGATATTTTTAATTATTGTACATAAATAATTCAATACACTTACTTGATTAGTTTATGTTAAAATTAATAATTTATCTTGGAATATAATTTACTTTTATTAACAAAGACTTACAAATGTGTTCAAGTGATTACATAGACGTTTAAAATAATACTTGAAGTATTTTAATATATCAATAATATACAATATACTATATGATAGTTCAGAGATAATTTTTATAAAAATAGTATTTTCTGAAAAAAAATCTATATAACGTAAATGACAATTTAAGAAGCCTTTAGAGTGTTTTCAAAACTTATAAATTCATAGAGGTACTTCTTTGAAGACTTTAGATCTTGAGTCAATCTTTTCAAAAATGCAACTATACAAAAATTGGGGCATACTTGAAATTTTATGACACCATCAAGATGGTCCACTTCGAATAACTATTATTAACATATTTTATTTTACCTTTCCTATTCACGTGTATGCATATTGTATGTCTATTATTAATTTTATTTAAATTTAAAGTAAATTACTAATCTAGTTATGTTTAGGTATAAAATAAGGGGTTTGCACCATTGCAATATGAAGAGGATAAAATACATCTCTTTCATAGAGTTTTCTTTCGTTTTAGAATCTTCTTTATTATTTTACAATAAATCCTTGTTTTCAATTCTTACAATTTTTTTTCAATTCAATATAAAATACTTTTTTTAATCCTTATTCATAACAGTTGGTGTGTTGTCACCTAATTTGAACTATTATTCTTGATTGAAGCATCAAGTATTGTGTAAAAATCTACATAAAAAATAAAATAAAATAAAAATCTATTTGGTTTTATCTAAAATTAAAATTTGCTTGCTTGTTAGGAACCTACTAATTGACAAATTAATATAACAACATAAATATAACCAATATGCACTGAATAGAAAGATAATAACAATGTTGTATTGAAAAATGATACAATCTCACTACAAAATATCGTGGGCCTCTTTGATGGAGAAACCTTTTTTGAACTTAGCTCAATACAAAATATTCAATCGAGTCTATGTAAATATTTGATCATACCCAGATAGGGACAGGGAAGGGTTAGAACATGCTTGTGGTGGTGATAGTTCCCCTTTATTGTAATGTCATGTTTCACATTCTACTACAACTTGTTTGATGTCAAGTTTAATGCCTTCCCAAAAAAATCCAGTAGATCATTTTCGTAGTTTTTAAAAAAAAAACCTAAGTGGCCGGTTGATGAAGAGGCATACAACTTTATTACAAATTTTTGTCACAGTACTAATTTTATTACCAGTACCAAACATCCTTTGTGCCTTCAATATTGACCATCCCAAGAGTAATTCAATTGAGAGTTAGGGTTAGTGGTCACGTATTGAATAAGTTACTAAATCTGGGTGTCACGGGATCATATTATTTGTGCTTGATGCACCTAATCTATCATGGGGAAAGATAGTACACCAAATATTTTGTTTATTCATACTTGTGACACAATATATCTGTGATAACATTGTATTTGTTGGAGAGTTGTCAATGATATCATGATGATGTCATGGATGTGTCCAAGTGAGTGGATGAAGTACCTTGATAGTCTAAGTGACAATGACAAAGTGTGCAATGTGCTTGTCCTAGTATGCTTGAAGTAGGCTTGGTTGATCTTCTATTTTGGCATGGTTAGGGATGATTAGGGATGAATATGATGATTTGAGGATATGAAAGAGGTCCTATAAGAGTTTTCTATGCTTTGAGTGCTTCTGTGCATGAGTGGAATTCATCTAATAGTCCATAGTTTTCATCTAGACCTTTTGGGTTTAGTGGCAAAGAAATTTGAGTGAGCAGATTGATCATGTTAGCATTTTCATGTGTGGATGAGTCAAGGGGAGTTGGTCATATGGTTGTGATCACATTAGTCCCAAGTTGTTATGGTTTAATTTTTAGGTCATGTGATGAATTGCAACCAAAGATATGTGGATGCAAAGTTGGCTTCTCAGATAGAATTCACTAAGCTTCCATACTTAGCCAAATTTGCAAAGGAACTAAAGCAAAGCTGAGTAAGCATATTGATGAGTTATATTTCACACATGTGGAAGTTTTAGGAGTTGATCATATGGGTATTGTAGACACTGAAATCGTGTCTAACCCTTGGTCATCCTCCCCCTTGGTCCATTCCTAACCCATACACTTACTAATTTAAAATAATAACTTATTTTGAATTAATAACCCTCCCTTTGACACATCACCTATAACACCTCGTCTAACACCTCGCCTTGGACCATTTCCCACTCTATGACTCACCTTAAGACTAAGTGACTCACCCAAGACCTATTCTTACTCCTTTCCAACTGCCTAACCAACTCTCATGCGTATTTAGCCCAACCTTCGACAATTCTCCAACAGATTATGCACTTGGTGGATGGAGAACGGGCTTGATAGCCCTTTTACTCGTTCTCCACCCACCGACGTCGGTCAAATGTCAGTCGACACTAGCGGGATCGCTGACGTCAGTTTACTTAAACCAAATTCTAACCTCTCGCTCGGGCTAATCACTAATCGCTAATCACTAATCTCTAATGACTAATCGCTAATCACTAGTCGGCTAATCACGAATCTCGAATCCTCTTCTTGTGAAAAAAATTCTCTTGCTCTTGCTTCCTAGCGTCTTACTTCTCGTTTTCTCACAGGTATCATCATTTTGACAACATTTTCTAGGCTTAGAGGACCGGCACCAGTCATTCCATATAGGTTTGAAGATTGCATGACATCTCCATCACCAGCGATAACGGAAACACAGCTCCTGCACCTCTGCCAACTCGTGTCATAGCTAAGTATTTTTACTATTTTTATTTCAGTGTCATTTCAAATATATTAGCATTCTGTCTACTGTCCATTCCAAGTATCCTTGACACAACCTTGCCTGTTCTTCCTGGAGAGGCTAAAAAGCCTTCTCTCACCCTTATCCCCCTTTTTTGTCTTTGTCACCCATTTAGTCCCTCTCCAGACAATACTTTCTGTCCAATCAACTCAGCACAAGCTATCAGAGTCCTACAGACCCTCCCAAGACCATTCTAATCGACCTAACTAAACTGCTTCCCGGAGAGGCTGAGAGGCCTTTTTCCTACCCTTTACCCCTTTTTCTGACAACATATCCTCTACCTTAGTCCTTCTTAAGATTCTAGCTACTATCTTACCACCCTACACAAACTCTCAGACTACCACAGACCATTCTGCAGACCATTCTATTGACCAAGAACCCATCCAGACCTTGTCCCAAGTCTCATTACCCCGATCGATGCCGGCTACCAGGACTATTGCCCCTACTGATGTCGGTAGACTAATCGACGTCAACGACATTGAACTACTGACATTGGCAGAACCACCGACGTCGGTGATTGTGGAAGGCAGACTGCTGCATATAGGTACACATTTGCTTTCATTTCTTTTATTTTTGTCTTTTATCATTTCTATTTCTGACTTAATTCTGCTTTTTATCAGTGGAGTGTCATCCTCCAAGAAGTCTTTGCACTTCTAGGACCAAGCTTCGCTTGGCAGTCCACTTTTTAGCCATCTAACAACTTCTGTGTTTGAGTCTTTTTCTTCTACAGGTGTCATCCTCCACAACCAAAGAGGATTTCCTTCAGTCATCTGAATTTGGTGCGCAAGACTTCATACGGGTATGTACAAGCCCTTGCCCACTTATCTTAGTTTCTCATTTCTTTTTGAATGTGAAAAGTGAAAACTTGTTTGGAAACATTCTGGCACACCCGGTGGGACCCTAGGGTCTTCCTTGGGTTCTTTTCATTTCTTTTCATATAGGTGCATTAGGTTTTTCCTTGCATCTCTTCCTCTATCTCTTCCAAAAGACACTATTAGCAAAGGTTAAAAAGAATCATTCTTGTTCTTTCTTTTCTTGCATCTTAGACTAGTCAAAGTCATACTCTTCAACCTCTTCTTACTTGTCTTCATATGAACTAACATTTCAATTTGGGCTTAAAACACATTGCATTTCATTTCTTCTTGACTGCATATTTAGTCCACATCTAGTAATTAAAAAATGCATCATGAATTAATCGTAGTCCACTTATGTTACACAACCAAATCACTTGCACAAATCAAACATCTTAACTTACCTGAGACAAGGTCCAACTAGAATTTCATCACCTAGCGGATACCTTACCCATCCCGACAATCCCACTTGGACTTCACTACCAAGGGGAAAGCCCACTCTGTTTTCTGGTAGAGGATAATCTCTAGGGGAAGTATATACTGGCTAAGTGAGACCAGCTTATCACTGGGCTCATGAAGTGAGGGGAGCTTGCTCCTTAGCACCAGGCCAAGTACGGAACCTAACACAGACTCTTGAGCACCGAAACTAACCCGAAACCATCTTTAGACTGTCTCTTCTAGGACCCGTTCTACAAGCCAACTTCCCAAACACACTTTAAGGCATAAGCCAACATGATTCTAAAAGTTGATTCTTAAGATTTAATGCTTAGGGTCTACCTGTCTCCATCTATTTTTCTGTTCCTATTTGGTTTTTTGAGCTAGTGAGGATGTTTTCTTCTTTTTTTCCAAAAACTTTCAAATTTTCTAAATTTCTAGAAAACACAGTAACCGACATCGGTTTTACCACCGACGTCAGCAACCTTTCTTCATCGACATCGATTATCTGACCGACATCGGCTACCTATTTCACCGACATCAGTTTTTCAACCGACATTGGTCACTGTCTAATCTTTCTTCTCAAAAATAGCAAACTTAAAACCCAACTTTCTTGCTGTCCAACACTCATTCTAGTTTTTTGAGACTAAAAAACATAGTTTTTGCAACCTGACCCTTCTTACCTTGAATGGTTTTGACACACAGTCAAACCAAAACTCTTCTTGACCACGCAAGGTAACGATCACTCCCACCTTCACCATCTATGCTTAGTCCTCTAATGGAGTATCATTCAGAGATCGAACGAACTCCTACCCGACCAACTCCCACTCAACCATCCATTGTCCTCGAAGGGGACCCAAACTTTGAAAGACTCCTTGACCACAATGTCAAAGCTCTCCAACACTATCTCACAAGAAACCAAATGCGAGACCTTTCGGGTGAAGCAGCAATGACATCAACACCATCCACTACCCAGCCTTTTATGACTCAGACTATTGCCTCAACCATTAACCCGACCATGGCCAATACGCAAAGTTTGGCC
Source organism: Torreya grandis (assembly GCA_037957365.1). Classification (NCBI taxonomy): domain Eukaryota; kingdom Viridiplantae; phylum Streptophyta; class Pinopsida; order Cupressales; family Taxaceae; genus Torreya; species Torreya grandis. The sequence goes on along the minus strand of JARHVA010001428.1, from coordinate 896,791 downwards.
TCCCCATCTATTTTTGGACCGACCTCCATCGGGGTTTCATTACCCCCTCAACCGCACGCAATTCAACCAAGTTCTACATCATATCAAAACTTGATTGTCTCGACTCCACACACTCTTGCACCTATAAATGCAGGAGTGTCTACCTCTCCTTTTGCCAATGCCTCCATGCAACCACCTTTGGCGGTATCTAGTCAACTTATGCCTTCTACCTTCATGACACAACCACCCCTGGCTTCCACATCTATCCCAATGACTAGTTATCAATATGTTGCGCCTATACAAGTGCAATCGACTACATCATATGCCTCTTCTAGCACCTTCTAAGTGCCTTACAACCTAGGGGGCGCCCCATCTGCCAATCCATCAGCCGATCTCATCAGGATGCTGATGAACAAAATGTCTAGTCTTGAGGCTTCTATTTTTGGTTCAAGCAATGCTCTTTCATATGACCAAATTTGTAATGAACCCATCCATCCAGTCAGTGGGAACTTCCTAAATTTTCTTGTTTTTAGAGTAAGGAAGACCCACAGCAACATCTACGAGCATTCAGACATGCTTGTTATCTCATAGCGCATGATGATCCGTTGTTGTTATGCACGTTCCCCATGTCACTTTCTGGCCTTGCCCTTGATTGGTATAGCTCTCTTACCAGTCACTCCCTCTTTTCATTCACCCAACTCACCCAATTATTCCTTGACCATTTTTCAATCAATATCACCAAAAAGGTCTCAATCACAGACCTCTACTCTATCAGGTAGTTTGATGACAAATCCATAGTCAATTTCATCACCCGTTGGAGAGGCTTAATCAACCAACTCTCCTTCCCCTTGCCTCAACCTAAGCTCATTGAGCTCTTCTCTCGAGCATGTGCAAACACATCTCATCCACCTTGTGGGTTCAAACATTTTGCACTTTTGACGAAGCTTTCACCATGGCCTGAAAGCTTGAACTCCGTGCCATTGAAGAGGATAAGGTCAAATTGCGTAATACCAATGCAAAAGCCAATGACCCTTCTTCTTCCAGACCTTCTTCTGCCAATTCCAAATCCAAAGGAGTAGCCAACAGTGTGGTCGTTAGATCACCATCTTCAACAACAACCAACCAATCTCAACCTTCTACATCTCAAAGCATCACCAAGCAATTCCAACAATGGTACATCCAGTGTTCATACACTCCACTTGGAGAATCATACGCTTCCGTTTTGGAAAAACTTGTCAAACAGGGGGTCCTCAATCTCCCTCCAATCTGACCACCTCAATTCGACTCCTCAAAAGCCCTCCCTACATGGTATAGGGAGAATGACTTTTGTCACTTTCACCGTGTCCAAGGCCATGACATCAATAACTGCCAAACCTTCAAGAACATTGTCCAAGACATGATAGACAAGGGGGATCTTGTTTTAGATAACCTGAATGCACCTCCCAATCAAAACATCGACATCTTCAAATGACCCTTTCCTAACCACCCTCCTAATCAAAACAATATCCAGACCATGACCAATGACCCCCAAGACCATAATATACGCACGGTCAACACGGTCTTGCCCCTTGTTCCTAACCAACCTCCTCCACAGGTAGAAGAGCTTTCTTCTCTTATTCGTCCATCACAGGTAGAAGAGTTTTATTCTCTTATTAGTCCTCCATCGACCTCTCTTATATTGGAGGATGCCTTGACCATACCTATGCCATTAGCCCCACCTTCATCCTTCCTCTTACCAATGGAGGACCCTACCTTGCCTACTCCTCAACCACAAGTAGAAGGCACGATCATCCCTGCCCTCTATCCTCTTGAGGAGCCACATTCTCCAGTTCCTTCTCCACCACGAGAAGAACCCGTCTCTTCACTCATTTTGATCGAGGAAGACCCAGTCACGGTTTCCTCTTGCCTTTTGCCTAAGATTGCTACGTCTCACTCACCTCCATCCACATCTAAACCCAAACTCATATCTAACTTTGCCTCACACAATGGTGGCCCTCAACCCAAACCAAAGAAGGCCACTAAACCACACTGGAGGACTCCTCCCCCACCTTCATCATTACCTTCAATCTTGGGCCCACATCCATCCACCTTAATAGGAGTGCTTCCTACTCCCATACCTCATAGAGGCAAGTTGCCTCCATTACTCCCTCAACCCATCAAACATATATTTCCTCCAAATCATCCAACACCTTTCAACACAAAAGTGCCATCTACACATGTGGTTACACTGCCAAACAAAAAGATGGTACGACCAACACCTCCTACAACTCCTAAACCAAAGTCATCAACCCCCACTACAACAAGACGCACAAGCCCATTAGCAGGTTCTTATGCCTTACTATTACGGCAATTGTTGCAGTCTTCTCACATCAATCTCCCACCTCTTAAACCATATCAATCTCTCAGACTAAAATTGCCTTGGTTCGATGACACTCAAACTTGTGCATATCATCACACACCTGGGCATGATACCGAGCATTATTGTGCCCTCAAGGTTGTCATTCACCAACATTTGGAGAAAGACACCCTTCTTCTTGACCACACTGTCAACAAACCTTCAACACCGTCCCATTCATCAACTCTCAGATCAAGACCATCTTGGTTTGACAACACTAAATTTTGTCACTATCGTCACACACCGAGACATGACACTGAGCGTTGTTGCACTCTTAAAGCTACCATTCATCAACACCAAAAAAAGGATACCCTTCTCATCAAGGATCCTCTTGACCACCCCTTTGACAAATCACCAACACCGACCCATGCTTCTCAAACCTCATCACCTAAATCAGGATCTCCACGCCAGACTATGGTCCCTTTGTTGCCTTTAACCCCCTTATTCGACATTAACACAGTCAATCTAACCACCAAGCCTCAACTGACCTTGACCAATCTGTCAAACATTCTCCCTAGCTACTGGGGGAATTCAACATTCATCCAAGCCTTGACCAACCTTTCGACCCAGTCTCAACCAAATATCAATCACTCTTTTAATCCTAAACCTCAACCCGACCTCAACCAAACATCAACCAACCTTTTAATCAAAACATTCAGCCCAACCATTGACCAATCATCAACCACACATCAACCAACCTTTTAATCATGACCTCAATCAAACATAGACCAAGCATCAACCAAGCATTGCCCCAGCATTGACTAGACAATCTGACAACATCATCAACCAATCAACAACCAAGCATTAATCAACACGTGACCAATATCGAAGAGGCAAATGGGGCAAATTTTCTCCTAATTGACTCAAACCTTGTCATAACGCACAAGCATGGCCCAGGGACTTATCAGAACCTGAGCCCCTTTTATGCCTTGCATCTGCAGCCATTCTACTGTTAGTTGAGTACTCATTCACTTGACATTTAACTTGTGCTCATCCCTTGAGCAAACCTTATCCTCTTAATCCTCATTTATTTCAACCCTATTCCCCTGAACAAATCCTCTGTAACCCTTTTATATAGTATGGATGCTTTATCCTAATAAAAGGGAGCCCTTGAACTTCTATAGTCTTGTCCATGACTCAAAATTTTGTCAAAAAAATAAATTGATGTCAAAATATCAAAGGTCATAAACTCTAAAGGCAGACTGCTCCCTCGAAGGACAGCTATACTATCATTGCTGTAGCTAATAGACTGCTCCCTTAAAGGATAGCTATTCAAAGCCCTCATATATATATATATAAAGCAAAAATATAGACCACTCCCTTGAAGGATGGCTATGACTAAACTCTTGCTACAAACAACACTTTCTCAGAAGCTTCCCGCATTGATCAACTTCACCAATGACCACAAAACAAAATGACATCTCTATGTAGAATTCCTGCATTGATCAGTCTGCTCAAAAAAAAAAAACATTGAGTCATGGACTTGGCTTGTAGTCATCTTAGGGTCTCCTATCAAAAGGGGTAAAGTTATCCCTACTAAAAAGGGGTTACCCTCTCCTCACATATCACATCACCTACTCAAGGGATTTCAATATCATTTTAATATCAAAGTGATTCAATTACCTCTCTAACACAACCAATGGTCAACGACGTAATGCATGAATGGGGCCTTTGTTTCTAAAAACCCCCTACTTATGTTATCATTATGGTCCTTGTCAATAAAAGGGCAAACATGTCTTTCACTTCCTCCTTACCTTTGGTCACATTCAACCAAATCATTTGCCATCCAACCCAACCTAACCTTTTTCAAACCACTTACATTATCATAACTTATTCACACTAGTTTTTATGGACACCAATACACATGGAAACTATTGACCACACAATTTATGTCAAGCATAAACCATTACTTGCTGAAGCATAAATATACCCATTTCATTTTTAGCATACATTCATTACTTAATATGGACAATTGCTAGGGATGAAAAACCCTGACTAATGTTATAGAATACACCATTACACAAAATGGAACAAGGTGTAACATCATCTTTCCACTCATCATTTCAAGCATGTACCCTTAGACATATGGGAAGTGCTACATCGTTATCATGACCAAACCAAACACATCAACCACTTCGACCCTTTTCCTCCCTCTTGGGAGAACTACATTGGCTTGAGGCCCTAACGATAGGGGCTATGTAGGCAACACTCAGTTGACATGGGGTCTTCTGAGGTTAGCTCGGCCATTCCTTCATCCGTCCATCTAATGGACCATCTACCTTGACCAATGACCATGGAGATTGTGACTATCTGCTTCGACTAAAACCACTTCCAAGACAACGTTGCCTTGGTTGTTTTTGCATGTATGCTACCTCACAAATGGTTAGCAAAATTGTTTGCAACCCATATTTTGACCCTCACAAGTATAGGATCACGAGCAAGTTGATCCCCACTACTTGTGACATTTTCATATTTTTCAAGAGCACTTCCTGAGCCTGGGATACTTGGAACACGACGACCATTGGAGTTACAGCTTGGATCGAATAACCCAATCAACTACGACTAAATGTTGGGGCCCAGTTATTTCGATTTTGGCACTCCTTGACCTTGACCTGTGACAATTTGACTTGACCATCTTGTGAAGTGGTATACGTGCAATCATGACTTTTGCAGTGTTCACACTCCATCTTCACCATTTTCATCCACTCTCTGTCAAATCAACACCTGATTCCAGGTTCCCTTCCCTCAATTCTCGCTTTGAGGGGGAATCCCTCATCCCATAATTGGGGCAACCCATTCCTATTTTTGTCTTGCAGTTCATTGGAACAACCAACAAGACAAAAACAATCTCATCCTATACCTAGGGCAATCAACTCCTATTTTTGTCTTGCAATTCATCAGAACAACCAACAAGACAAAAAGGGGCAAATGTAGACACCGAAATCATGTCTAACCCTTGGTCATCCTCCCCCTTGGTCCATTCCTAACCCATACACTTACTAATTTAAAATAATAACTTATTTTGAATTAATAACCCCCCCTTTGACACATCACCTATAACACCTCATCTGACACCTCGCCTTGGACCATTTCCCACTCTATGACTCACCTTAAGATTAAGTGACTCACCCAAGACCTATTCTTACTCCTTTCCAATTGCCTAACCAACTCTCGTGCGTATTTAGCCCAACCTTCGATAATTCTCCAACGGATTATGCACTTGGTAGATGGAGAATGGGCTTGATAGCCCTTTTACTCATTCTCCACCCGCCGATGTTGGTCAAATGTCGACCGACGCCAGTGGGATTGCCGACATCAGTTTACTTAAATCAAATTCTAACCTCTCACTCAGGATAATCACTAATCACTAATCACTAATCGCTAATGACTAATCGCTAATCACTAGTCGGCTAATCACGAATCTCGAATCCTCTTCTTGTGAAACAAAATTCTCTTGCTCTTGCTTCCTAGAATTCTTACTTCTCATTTTCTTGCAGGTATCAATGTTTTGACAACATTTTCTAGGCTTGGAGGACCGACACCAGTCATTCCATACAGGTTTGAAGATTGCATGACATCTTAATCACCAGCCACAACGGAAACACAACTCCTGCACCTCTACCAACTCATGTCACAGCTAAGTATTTGTACTATTTTTCTTTTAGTGTCATTTCAAATATATTAGCATTCTGTCTACTGTCCATTCCAAGTATCCTTGACACAACCTTTCCTGTTCTTCCTGGAGAGGCTAAAAAGCCTTCTCTCACCCTTATCCCCCTTTTTTGTCTTTGTCACCCATTTAGTCCCTCTCTAGACAATACTCTCTGTCCAATCAACTCAGCACAAGCTATTAGAGTCCTATAGACCCTCCCAAGACCATTCTGATTGACCTGACTAAACTGCTTCCCAGAGAGGCTGAGAGGCCTTTTTCCTACCCTTTACCCATTTTTTTGACAACATATCCTCTGCCTTAGTCCTTCTTAAGATTCTAGCTACTATCTTACCACCCTACACAAACTCTCAGACTACCACAGACCATTTTGCAGACCATTCTATTGACCAAGAACTTGTCTAGACCTTGTCCCAAGTCTCATTACCCTGACCGACGCCGACTACCAGGACTATTGCCCCTACCGATGTCAGTAGACTAATCGACGTCAGTGACATTGAACTACCGACGCTGGCAAAACCACCGACATCAGTGACTGTGGAAGGTAGACTACTGCATATAGGTACGTATTTGCTTTCATTTCTTTTATTTTTGTCTTTTATCATTTCTATTTCTGACTTTATTTTGCTTTTTATTAGTGGATTGTCATCCTCCAAGAAGTCTTTACACTTCTAGGACCAAGATTTCACTTGCCAGTCCAATTTCTAGCCATCTAACAACTTTTGTGTTTGAGTCTTTTTCTTCTATAGGTGTCATCCTCCATAACCAAAGAAGAGTTCCTTTAGTCGTCTTAATTTGGTGCGCAAGACTTCATCTGGGTACGTACAAGCCCTTGACCACTTATCTTAGTTTCTCATTTCCTTTTGAATGTGAAAAGTGAAAACTTGTTTGGAAACAGGTATGTTCAATCTTGTGCTTAGTTATTATGCATTAAATTTTAGGTCATGTGACAAAGTGCAACAAAAGATATGCAAGTGCAAAGTTGACCTCCCAAGTAGTTTGACTATGTTTTCTAAGTTCAAATAGAGCTGAGTAAGCACTTTGATGATGTTATATTTCACATACATGAAGGTGTCAGGAGGAAATGGTCATATGGGTTTGTTCAATTTTGTTCTTAGTTACTATGTGCCAAATTTTAGGTCATGTGATGAAGCGCATCAAAAGATTGCATATGTAAAGTTGGCCTTCTAGGCATTTCTAGACATAGTTGGCCCTGTGGTAGAAAATATGAGTAGGCATATTAATGGCATTATATTTCATGTATGAAGGTTTCAAGATAATATTTATATATGGTTGGATTCCCCTATGAAAGGTGATCTTATGGTTCAAATCTCAGATCATGTGTTTAAGTGCAATAAAAGTTATTAAGGTTTAAAATTGGCTTCTCAAATAGATTACAATAGTTCCCATAGTAAATTTTTCACAAGGTAAAGTTTGAGAAAATATTGAGGAGATCGATGAAATACATTTGCTCCAAGATGTCAGTTATTAGTGAGATGATAAGAAGTGTTTGAGGTTTAACATTGAGCAAAGGTAAATGATAAGGATCTAGTGGTTCGCATTTAATCATGTGATTGAGATCAACAGTGCAAGTGGAGTGAAAGTGGTCAACCTATTTGAAGTTTAACATCATTAAAGATTGAGATCCTTACAATAAGATCAATGATGTGTTATTTATCTAAGTATTGAAGACACAAGATGATGTCAAGGTGTTCGAGGTTTAACTATGACCATTAGCATTTGAATTTTACAAAGAGAAAAACCAATGCTTTGTGTTTTGGCTATAAATTTTGATCCAAGACAAATTTGATAGTACTTTAAAAATCAAAATTGTAGAGGATTCCATGGCACATCTAATAAACTGAGTTAGTTGGTATGATTATTTGTATAGTCAAATATATTATGCTCCAAATGTTACTGTGTTTGACCATGTACTGTAAGTGACCTGAGAAGGATAATTGAGCTTGTGTTGTTATTATTTCAATGTTTCATAATGACTTAGCTATTAAAGAGTGTTGTAGACTACATGAGAATCATATGTATGAATTTTTGAGGTGTGATTAATCTATATTGATCATGAAAGTTGATTGTGTGTTCATTCATGGTGTTTCTATGTACAAGGTCATTATTTGAGTTGATTGAGCATACACAGAGGTGAGTAGAGTTGACTGTGATCATTTGAGGATGTTGAAGGGGTCATGTGGGGTGGAGATATGCAATTGAAAATGGTCCTATGTTATTTTTTTGCTCGATGAAGTGCTAAATGGGTGAATAGGTCTCGACGAGACTTATAATGGTTTCTAAGGCCTAATTGAAAGATGTTGATGTTAAGGGTGACCCATGGGTGCTATGGCTGACTTATGTGGATGGTATTGAGTTGTGTCTTGATGTGATAGATGACTTAAGGGTTAATTCATGCCTATTATTTGACTAATATGGTGATGATCATGAATGCTCTATAAATAGTGAAACGAAATGTGATGGTTTCTAGACTTGTGAGAGGCTTTCATGAGCATAGATAATGTTGGTGCGAAGGAAATAAGAGAGGGTTTGTACTTATTGGATGGATTTATTGGGTGAATATTTTGTCAATCAGCTAACTGATGAGAAAAATAAGTCTCTTTGACCAAAACATAAGGAAATTGGTCAGCCAAGTGTGCAGGTTTACTACATCAAAAGGGGACAAATCTCTCCTCTCATCAAGGGGAGGTTCCCTGTAAATATGTAGGAGCTATATACTATATATATAATAAGAAAATAACACTCAAGGGTAGGATAAACCATCCATCTCTCTTTTTTCAGAGATGATGTTTACAAATCAAAGTAGAAATCCTGATGAAATGATAGAAGGCACTCCTCTTCTTTCAAAAGTGTTGTTTAGTAGACAAAAAGAACCTTTTGGGTGGTGATAAGTAATTGTAACAGGGCGTAGTAACACAACAAGATGAAATGTAGCACAAAGTATCTACCTCAACTGCTAAAGAGTGAAATACGAAGGACAATGAGGGCATAAAGTCATCCCCTATTCTTTACACAGCAACAAAATATGAAGGATAATGAGGGCACAAAGTTGTCCTAAGATTCTTTACACAAGAATAGAAAGAAAAACACACTAAAATCAATTGTGAGGGCACAAAGTCTCTCCATAGATGGCTTCAAGACACCTTCTTGATTATTTTCACTAATTCTACTTATTCAATTAAATAGACAAAAAATGTATTAAGGAAACATACATAAGAAAAATTTCCGCAATAACCAAGCTATTCCAGCATAAAGTCTAAAAAGTCACTTGCTTTCTTATTCAAATAATGAAATATGATCAACAATCTGAGCTCAAAGTCTCAGTAATGCCTTTCAATTTTGGTAGAGTTTTGTTTCTGATAACAGAGAGAGATCCTTTAAAATAATAAGAGAAAGTCCAATATATAGTGCTCCAAGAAAGACTTGAGTGCTTTGTTTCACAAAAATGTGTTACGATGCATTCAATGAATTTAATACATTTTAAATTCTATCCATGGCCTATGTTGGAATAGAGCATCAATTTTAATATGGGCTGCCTGATGTGTTTCCTAATGTGCACGCAGCGGTTTGCTTTACTCAATGTAGAAAAATGGGCCATGCCATTGAATGTTTGCACTCTTTCGATGTCCACCTGGTGGGCTACTTTACCTTTTAGAAACATATCCTATGCATGTATATTTCTGATCTTTCTCCATTGTTCCCCCTTTCCTTGCTGTATTTCATCTTTATCTATGCGATTTGAGCTCTCGGGCTATCTCTTTAGCCTGTCGCTAAATTTATTCACAGGATTTGTGCCGTATTTGAAAATCAATGGATATTTCATTATCTTAAATTTGACATCTACAAGGACATCAATAGTTCAATCACTTCCCTATTTCAATCACTTTTTTGGTCTTTAATTGAACCATCCCTTTGTCCAGTACTTTCTTTAATCTTTGAACCAAGGTTTTCTACCCTCTATAAGGGTACCTGTCCTTAGTTCACTACCCTCCACAAGGACACTTGTTCTTTCAGCTTTGGGACACTCCTTTGAACCATCCACATTGAACCTTTGAACCTTTAAACTATTGAACCATTTTGGTTCAAGATTCAATGGTTTAACAGTTTAATCACTTTATTTCTCTTTGTCTAGAGCTTCCTTTGAACCATTTAACTCGTGAACCTTTGAACCATTGAACCATTGAACCATGAACCAAAATGGTTTAATGGTTCAATTAGTTCATTGGTTCATTTTTCAGGCTTTGAGAAAGGTCTATTTTTCTCATCACCTACCCTCTGCAAGGGTACTTAGGCCTGTGGGCTTTGGGGCACTCCTTTGAATCGACTGCTTGAACCTATCAATTGAACCTTTGAACCTTCCTTTGAAAGCATCCGTCACTGCCTCTTTCTTTGCTTGAGGCTACTTTCTACTGATCTCAGCAAGTGACACTTGGTGGCTTTTTCTAGGCTTTACAAAGGACATGTGGTGACTTTTTCTACTTTATAGATACCTTTTGAGAGTCCTGTAGAAGATGACACTTGGCAGCTTCCACCGAGCTCCTAAATACAATGTAGAAACATTTGGGACTCTTTTGGATTCATGCATATGATGACACATGGCACGTTCCACTCAAGTTTAGCCACTCACCTAAGACCCACCACAATTATTATTAAACAAAAGGAAGAAGCTGCAGATGTTGCCACTTGGTGGCCTACATTGTGTTTTGTAGATGACATGTGGCATGTTCTGCTGCTTTGAAAGTTACTAAAAACTATGTCTTGGCAGATGACACATGGTGGCTTCCACTGCACTTTGTAGGGGACACATGGCACATTCTGCTACAACTTGATGAGGGACATGTGGCAGCTTTCAAGCTTTTATTTCCTTGGTGGGTTTTCTATTTCAGCAGACTTTTCCTTCAGACAAAAAGTCTGAAGGAATTCTTTCAGACAATTTGTCTAAAGGAAATCTTCCTTCACTTTGCCTCTACATTCTGTCAAGTTTTCTTCCCAGGTGAATTCCTTTTGACAAAAAGTCTGAAGGATTCTTGCCTTAACCATTTTGCCACGTTCTTTTCTTGAAATAGAACCGTGCCCTCTGTAAGGACTTGTTCAAGCATGGAACTATCCTTCAATTTTTTACAACGGTCCATCTGCTCCTTGCCTACCCTTTGCAAGGGCTATTTGTTGTTTGGCTTTGCCTTAGTTAATTTTATGCCAATATCAATAGGTGACACGTGGTAGCATCCATTATGAAACATGCAAGGACACGTGGCAACATCCACTGTGAAATAGGTGAGGACATGTGGCAGCATCCACTTAACTTATAGAGGATTTGGATGCCTTTTGAGAGTCCCATGGAAGATGGCACATGGTGGCTTTCACTAAGCTTTAGAAACACTATAGAAACACTTGAGACTCACTTGGATTCATGCAGATGTTGACACTTGGTGTGTTCCATTTATCTTACAAGGGACATGTGGCAAGTTCCACTGCTTTGAGAAGCAAATCATAATGTGTCTCAGTAGATGACACTTGGCAGATTTCACAGTTTCTTCACAATAAAAAAAATGGGTAAGTGTTGAACATGTTTCTCTCTTGCAGAGTCTATAAAAACTAACCTATGAAGTCTATAGAAATGAGCTTGTATAACTGGTGGAGTCTATAGAAATGAATTGGTAGAAATGAGCCTATAGATTCCTTCCCGTAGAGTCCATAGATTTAAGCCTACAGAGTCCATAAATTTTTGAAAAAGTTTGAGTAATTAATAATTTGAATGCCTAGAATAATTTTTTAGAAGGGGAGAGAAGATTTTGGTTTATTGGGCCAAAATAGTTCAAATATTGTCCCAAAAATGAGTGATATTTTTGGGGGACAATAACTGGCTCCAGTTGGGGAACTTCCTTTAGTTGAAAACTTTGGAAAGGCTGAGGGGAATAGAAACCAAAATATCTAGTGCCTTGAAGTGTGCCATTGGGCTATGGAGTCATGCTACCTAAAAATAAAGGCAACAAAAACAAAAATGAAAGCAAAAAAACATAATTAAAAACTATACAAATATACATATGTACAAGCTAATCTTATTTGATACTTCACGGATTGAAGTGTTTTAGATGTTGCCCATTATAAGGCAGAGGGAAGAGCATGCCATCTTGATATTTCAATAGGAAGCTATTCTCACCATTGAGTTGATAGATAATAAATGGCCCTCTCCAAAGAGAATCAAATTTTCCATGCATCCCTTTTGGTTCTCTTCTCTTGTCCCATAGTAGGACTTGATCTCCAACCTGGAAATCATGATTTTTTGCCTTCTGGTCGAAGAGCTTCTTCACCACACTTTGATGGGCTGCAATTCAGTCCACCACCATAGTTATCTGCTCATCCAACTTAGTCAAGCACATGATCCTCTTATCAATGGAGCTTTCATATGTTTGATATTCAATTGCCTTAGACAATTTTAATGCTGGCAATTCTAGGGTGATTGGTTCTCAGCATTAATACCATAAAGAAGTTGGAAAGGAGACATACCATTTGCCCTTTTTGGTGTAATCCTATCTGCCCATAAACCATCAAACAATGCTTTATGTTGTCCTTTGGTTGTCATCCACCAGCTTCTTGATGATAGTCATCAGGTTCTTGTTACTTGATTTAGCTTGTCCATTCCCTTGTGGAAAGTAATAAGAAGAGTGAGAGAGGGTGATCCTATAATAAAAATAGAACTGAGTAATCTCCTAAAAAATGAAACAAGCTGAATTATTTGTGAAAATCTTGGTTGAGACCCCAAACCTGGAAATGATATTCTCCTTGAGGAAATTGCACACTAATTCTGAAGTAACATGCTTAGTTGGGATAGCTTCCACCCACTTGGTGAAGTAGTCAGTTGCTGTAGGGACATAATCATGTCCAGCACTTGAAGATGGGTTTACAGCTCTAATAAAATCAATTCCCCATTACTAGAATGGTTCTTCAATGATCGCTAGTTTGAGAGGTAGGGCAGCTAACTTGGGTCTTCCAACAAACTGCTGGCATAGTTCACATTTCCTTACCCACTTGTATGCATCTTGAAAAAGAGTAGGCAAATAATACCTAGCTCACATAATCTTGTGGGTAGTTACAAGGGAAAAAATTTTCCTCCACAGGCTAGATTGTGAAAGGATTTGAAAAATTGGATTTGCTACTCCTTGTCCACACAGCAAAGGAACACTCCATCAAGGCTCCTCTTGTACAGGCTGTTGTCCCAAAGGACAAAATTGGCAGCTTTCAGCTTGATAGTTCTCCTTTCTTTGTAAGATAGGTGAGCAAGACACTCACCATAAGTAAGAAAATGAGCAATATCTAAATACCACTCATGTGTGGTGGAGACAAAGAGAACTGTTGGTGTGTCTTCCACCTCCGCTTCTTCATACTCTATTTTTTCTGGTTGGTTATCAACAATTAATTAACATAGGCCTTTTCCTCATACCAACTTTGTTGGCTTGATGGCTAGATCAAAATCTTAGATCTTTTCAATCCAATTACCTCTTTTCATCCCAAACTCTTGTTGAGTTAGTATGGATTTGATTGCAGTATCAGGAACCAAGGTAGTAGTGTGAGAATTCAAGATGTAGAAGCATAAATGTTTGACTTCCTTCACCACAGCATAAGCATGCTTCTCCATGTTTGAGTACTTCAGCTGATGAGCTTTGAGAGGGAAGCTCATGAAAGAAATTAGATAATCCATACCTTCTTTATTTTGTTGAACCAGAATTACTGAAAGTGTGTGTTCAGAAGCATAACTGTATATGATGAACTCCTTATTGTAGTTTGGACAAACCAAAATTGGGGCATGGGCAATGGCATTCTTGATATCTTCAAATGCTGACTTGCCTTTTTTAGTCCAACTAAAAGTGGTCTTTCCCTTCATCATGTTCACAATGTGTCGAGTCTTTTCAGCAAACTCAGGGATGAACCTTTGTAAAAAATTCACCTTTCTGAAAAAAGAGTGAACAATAGTCTTACTTGTAGGCAAGGTAAGCTCTTGGATAGACTTGACTCTATTTGAGTCAATCTTTATGCCTTCTTTGGACATAATGTGTATGAGAAGTTTACCCTTTGTTACTCTAAAAACAAACTTTTTGGGATTCAAGGAAATGCCATTTTGGCGGCAGTGCTCCAACACTTGTTGCAAATGATGTACATGTTTAGAGTGACGCTTGGAAAAGATGGTCAAGTCATCAAGGTATACTACAATGAACTTACCTATTTCATCCTTGAAAGCAAGGTCCATTACTCTCTAAAAGGTGGCACCAACATTTATCAAGCCAAAAGGCATCCTTCTATATGCAAACGTGCCCCAAGTTATGGTGAAGGCTGTCTTGTGTTGGTTTGCTTTACTAACTTCAACTTGATTGTATCCTAATAAGCCATCTAGCATTGATAACATCTCTAAGCCAGTCACTGTCTAGAGCACTTAATCTATGATGGGTAAAAGATAATTATGCTTTAAAGATGACTGATTCAGATTTCTGAAATCTACACATGCAAATTTCACCATTCTTCTTCCTCATAGGGACTATAGTGGAAATCCATGTGGAATGATGGATTGAAAAAATTATCTTAGCATTCAATATTTTTTGTATCTTAGACAGAATAATATCTGATATCTTTGGATTATACTACTAGGATTTATACTTGTAAGGCACCGAATCATCCTTGAGAGGAATTTCATGTTGAATTTCCTCAAGCCTGAGTGACTTTAGATCATCATAAGAGTACGCCAAAACATCCATGTAATGGCGAAGCAGATCAATAAATTTGAGTTTCTCCTTTGGAGTACAACACTTCTCAATGTTCACCATCTTGGGATTTTCCTTGGTACCCATATTTATCTGATCAAACCCTTGGGGGGAGCTTGAATCCATTTGTTGCTATTTGATGAACTTATCATGCTTGTCAAATAGTTTCTCAAGAGAAACCAGTCCTTTAGGAATCTTATTCCCTTTTAGCTGTTAGGAATTCTTCACCTGCGTTTGAATTCATTTTAGGAGCTGATTCAAGTTTTTGGAGCTTACTACCTTCGAAGTGAAGATGTTTGAAGCTGTCTTTTTATTCCAAAAAGGTGATGATTTGGGTGTCACTATTGAACACTTGCCAATGATTGGCATTGTTGGGCACACTTGGTCTAAAGACCAATTCAATAGTGTACTTGTTTCCTTTGAAGTCTAGATGAGGAACTAAGAGGGTTGCTGAAATAGCCAATGCATTAGCTTGGTCATTGAATTCCCTGGGTATGGTAGAGATGTTGAAAGCATCAAAGCTTTCAAGTTGGTTCTAGACTAAATTGCGATAGTGGTGTAATCTCTCATTTTTAGTTTGATACAGGTTCCTTACCTAACAAACCACTAGCTCAACATCTCCTTTGGCATGAAGGATTTTGATGCTTTTATCTCGCGTAGCCTTCAATCCAAGCAATAGAGATTTGTACTCAGTCGTGTTGTTGGTGTTGCTAAACTGTAACTTTTATGAAGAAGGAAAAATATCTCCTTGAAGAGATATCAACATGATCCTAGCTCCGGAGCTGATAGAATAATTGTTGCCATAGAATTCCAAGATCCAAACATCATCAAAAACTAAGCTTTCCTTAGATTTCTCCTTGCTTGGAAGGGGGAGTTCTTCTATGTTTACACTATACTCTCTCACATATACTGTTTCATATATTTTGATTATTGGATCATCACCTATAGGACTTTCATCTACTGAGACATGAATATCTTCTATGGTTAAGAAGTAATTACCCATGCCTGAAGATTTAAATAGAATTTGAGCTTTAGGGGCTGATGTCTGAGTGACAACATATTTTGATTCCTTTTCAGGAAGCCACCTCTACATGATGCCTTTGATAGGGATCCTCACTTTAGATGGGTCCATGTTTAATTCTCTACTAACATATTTACAGAAATTTTGCCCCAGAAGAATGCCATATGAGGCTGGCACGTCAGTCACCAAGATTGTCATCTTGATTCTTTTGTCTGGGAATGCTGTAAATGCAAATTGGGCATGCTTGATTTGTCCTAGCAGAGGTACTTGTTTATTCTCCATGGAGAAACATCTTCCAAAGGTTTTGGTCAGAGTGAGTCTAAGAGATTTTTCTATTTTGGCAGGCATGACATTATCAGATGCACCTGAGTCTATGATGCAATTGCTCAGTTTGTGACCATTTATCAATAGGGAAACATAGAAAGGCTTTATTTTCCCAGGGGTAGCTGAAGGAGTAATGACAAGATTGTTTGGAATGGGCATGTTCCTTGGGGAATCATGAGTTACTTTTTTAGCATCTTGTCCTTCAGGGACAACTTTATTCTTCACACACTCCACCAACCTATCCAACTGCTCAGGATTGGCTTGTAAGAATTCAAATTTATACATTTGAATTTTGGTCTTCTTGACATGATCGATTATGTCAAATGACTGAAATGGAATAGGAGGAGGGGAAGGTAGTTCATCTTTCTGGTTTTTAGGAGGGGGAGGGCTGGTATGTGGAATTGAAGTTGAAGATGAAGGAATGCTTGATGTACTTACCTTTTTATTACTCACTGAGTCTTTTGGTTGGAAAGACAGAGAAGGTCCTCGCTTAGCAATTAAAATCATTGGTTGAGGTTGCTCTTCTGCTTTCTCCTTATTAGCTAATTGGGCTAATTGATTCTTAGACTGGGTGAACACAACATATGATCCTTCATCTGCTTTAACTTCACTTCTGGGTTCATCCTGGTAATTCAAGAAACTAATGTTGGAGTCACCAGCTGACTCTTCTTGATCTTCTACAAGGAGATTAGCATCATTTTCTTAGTTTAATTCAAGTTGGAAAGAGAAATCAAATTTTGTTTCAAGATATCCAACTACTGAATTAGTTGGGGGTGCTTCAATGGCAAGTTTCCCCTATGGGGGAGGAAGAAGATTTGGCTGTCCTTGATTTCTGGTAGTATTGCCTTGGTATGACTAATTGGGGAATATCCTTCTTGGCATATCTCTGTATGAAGTAGCTAAAGATATCCCTTGTGCCATTTACTTTCTAAGAGCTAGCAACTCATTTACCAACTTTTGCACCATTAGATTAGTGGTACCTATAGATGGATATTCAGAAGATGAAGAAGATTTACCTTTGTTTAGATCTCTCCTTATCTTTCTTTCCAAGATAAGGTTATCTTCTACCTCAGTAGCCAAATCCTAAGTTGTAGCAAGGTTTATTTAGCCAACACCTCTTAGTAGAAAACTCACTTTAGGTAGTTGAGAGTTGATGAAGAAACATTTGAGGTTTTCAAGTGTAGGCTGAGCAATTATAGGAATCCTATTCCTTAGCTTGTCAAACTTGGCTATGAAATCTCTCATTGGTTCATGAGGCTCCTTATTCATTTGTGTGAGTTGAGCTAGCAGGGCATGTGCATATTCTGTAGGTTTGATTTTGGCTTCAAAATTGGCTTTTAGGGTGTTCCAGTCAATCACAATCTGGGCCTGTAGATGATAGAACCAATCTATAGTATCACCTTGTAAAGTTTCCACGAAGAGCCTGACTGCTACATCCTCAAACTCCACACCTATTATGCCACATGCTATGCTGAAGGCTGCAATATGTTCATCAGGATGAACCTTCCCATTGCCATAGAATTTGGGGAAATTCTTTCTTGAGCTGCATGGTAGCTCATGTAGAGGTGGAGTTAATTTGAGTGGGCCAAAAGTGTTACCCTAAGGACCTTGAACTGCCATTGTATGACTATGAAAAGGTGGAATAATAAATCTTAGAGGGGTAAGTATTGACAAAGCTTTATTAATAGCAAAAATGGAGGCTTTGTCTGGTAATGGAGACTTGACTTTAGTAAGAGGAAAGCTCTTGGTTCATTGGAGATGAGATGGTGAAGGAAATGGATCAAAATTACTTTGATGTACCAACTCGAATATAGGGCCAACAATACCTTTAGCCCTTTGGCTTCTCATACATCGTGGATTTGCTAAATTTTAAAATAAAAATGGGAAAGAACTGGCACTACTTCAGCTTGAAGCTTGAGGCTTCAAACTGCGCATTCTATCCTAGTTAGCATGGGGGTGAAGGGAGATGGTAAGGATATAATGATAATGGGTAAGACACAAAATGGAGTTGTTAGAGTCTATAATGGATAAGGGCAGGGACTACTTAAATCTAAAACTTGAGGCTTTAGAATGCATGTAAATCCCTAGTGGAGTCACCAAAACTGCTAGGTAAATATTTTGTCAATTAGCTAACTGATGAGCAAAATAGGTCTCTTCAACCACAGCTTAAGGAAATTGGTTGGCCAGATGTGCAAGTTTACTACATGAAAAGGGGACAAATCTCTCCTCTCATCAAGGGGAGGTTCCCTGTAAATATGTAGGAGCTATATACTATATATATAAGCAAAAAATAACACCCAAGGGTAGGATAAACCATCCATCTCTCTTTTTTCAGAGATGATGTTCACAAATCAAAGTAGAAGTCCTAATGAAATGATAGAAGGCACTCCTCTTCTTTCAAAAGTGTTGTTTAGCAGACAAAAGAAGCCTTTCAGGTGGTGATAAGTAATTATAACAGGGCATAGTAACAAAGCAGGATGAAATGTAGCACAAAGTCTCCACCTCAACTACCAAAGAGTGAAATACGAAGGACAATGAGGGAACAAAGTCATCTCAAAGTTCTTTACACAGAAACAAAATACGAAGGATAATTAGGGCACAAAGTCATCCCAAGATTCTTTACATAGGAATAGAAAGACAAACACACTAAAAGAAATTGTGAGGGCACAAAGTCTCTCCACAGCTGGCTTCAGGACACCTTCCTGATTATTTTCACTAATTTTTCTTGTTCAATTAAATGGACAAAAAATGTATTAAGGAAATAGACATAAGAACATTTTCCCCAACAACTAAGCTATTCCAACACAAAATCTAAAAAGTCACTCATTTTCTTATTCAAATAATGAAATATGATCAACAATCTGAGCTCAAAGTCTCAATAATGCCTTTTAATTTTGGCAGAGTTTTGTTTCTGATAACAGAGAGAGATCCTTTAAAACAATAAGAGAAAGTCCAATATATAGTGCTCCAAGAAAGACTTGAGTGCTTTATTTCACAAAAATGTGTTATGATGCATTCAATGCCTTTAATATATTTTAAATTCTATCCATGGGCTATGCTGGAATAGAGCATCAATTTTAATATGGGCCGCTTGATGTGTTTCCTGATGTGCACGCAGTTGTTTGCTTTACTTGATGCAGAAAAATGGGCCACACCATTGAATGTTCACGCTCTTCTGATGTCCACCTGGTGGGCTACTTTACTTTCTAGAAACATATCCTATGCATAGATATTTTTGATCTTTCTCTATCATTCCCCCTTTCCTTACTATATTTCATCTTTATCTGTGCAATCTGAGCTCTCAGGCTATCTCTTTAGCCGGTCGCTGAATTTGTTCATAGGATTTGTGCCATATTTGAAAATCAACAAATATTTCATTATCTTAAATTTGATGTCTGCAGGGATGTCAATGTTTCAATCGCTTCCCCAGTTCAATCACTTTCTTGGTCTTTGATTGAACCATCCCTTTGTGTGACACTTTCTTTAATATTTGAACCAATGTTTTCTACCCTCTACAAGGGTCCCTGTCCTTGGTTCACCACCCTCCACAAGGGCACTTGTTCTTTTTGCTTTGGGACACTCCTTTGAACTATCCACATTAAACCTTTGAACTGTTGAACCATTTTGGTTCTAGATTCAACAGTTCAATTTCTTTATTGCTCTTTGTTTGGAGCTTCCTTTGAACCATTTAACTTGTGAACCTTTGAACTGTTAAACCATTGAACCATGAACCAAAATGGTTCAACGGTTCAATCAGTTCATTGATTCATCTTTCAGGCTTTGAGAAAGGTCTATTTTGCTCATCTCCTACCCTCTACAAGGGTACTTAGGCCTATGGGCTTTGGGGCACTCTTTTGAATTGACCGCTTGAACCTACTGATTGAACCTTTGAACCTTCCTTTGAAACCATCCGTCACTACCTCTTTCTTTGCTTGAGGCTACTTTCCACTGATCTTAGCAAGTGACACATGGCAGCTTCTATTGGGCTTTACAAAGGACACGTGGTGACTTACACTACTTTGTAGATACCTTTTGAGAGTCTTTTGAAAAATGACATGTGGCAACTTCTACCGAGCTTCTAGATACACTATAGAAACATTTGGGACTCTTTTGGATTCATGCAAATGACGACACGTGGTGCGTTCCAATCGAGTTTAGCCACCCACTTGGGACCCACCACAGTCCTTATAAAACAAAAGGAAGAAGCTATAGATGTTGCCACTTGGTGGCTCGAGTTTTGTAGATGACATGTGGCATGTTTTGATGCTTTGAAAGTTGCTAGAAATTGTGTTGATAGATGACACATGGCAGCTTCTATTGCACTTTGTAGGGGACACATGGTGCATTCTACTACAACTTAATGAGGGACATGTGGCAGCTTTTGAGATTTTATTTCCTCAGTGGCTTTTTTATTTCAGTGGACTTTTCCTTCAGACAAAAATTTTGAAGGAATTCTTTTAGACAATTTGTCTAAAGGAAATCTTCCTTCACTTTGCCTCTGATTTTCATCGGGTTTTTTGTCGAGCTTTCTTCCCAGGTGAATTCCTTCAAATGAAAAGTTTGAAGGATTCTTTCCTTAACCATTTTTCTGTGTTCTTTTCCCAAAAGAGAACTATGCCCTCCACAAGGACTTCTTTAAGCATGGAACTATCCTTTGAGTTTTTCCAACGGTCCATCTGTTTCTCGCCTGCCCTCCGCAAGGGCTATTTGTCCTTTGGATTTACCTTAGTCAATTTTTTGCCAATCTTAATAGGTGACACATGGCATCATCTATTGTGAAATAGGTGAGGACACATGGTAGCATCTACTATGAAACAATCAAGGACACGTGGCAACATCCACTTAACTTATAGAGGATTTGGATGCCTTTTGAGAGTCTCATAGAAGATGACACATGGTAGCCTCCACTAAGCTTTAAAAACATTGTAGAAACACTTGAGACTCACTTGGATTCATGCAGATGTTGACATTTGGCACGCTCCATTTATCTTACAAGGGACACATGGTAAGTTTTGCTACTTTGAGAAGTAAATCATAATGTGTCGCGACAGATGACACTTGGCATCTTTTGCAGTTTCTTCACGATAGAAAACATGGCTAAGTGTTGAACTTATTTCTCTCCTATAGAGTCTATAGAAACTAACCTAAGAAGTCTGTAGAAATGAGCTTGTAGAACTGGCAGAGTCTGTAGAAATGAATCGGTAGAAATGAGCCCATAGATTCCTTCTTGTAGAGTCCATAGATTTAAGCCTATAGAGTCTGTAGATCTCTAAAAAATATTGAATAATGAAGAATTTGAATACCCAGAACAATTTTTTAGAAGGGGAGAGAAGATTTTGGTCTATTGGACTAAAATAGTTCAAATGTTGTCCCAAAAATGACTGATATTTTTGGGGGACAACAGGATTAATAAGTAGAACAATTTGAGGACTATGTATATGACCTATAGGTCATGTTTATGATGTCATAATAGTGTTCTTACAAGTTAAGGATGATCGAAGAGGTCTAGAGTGATGCAAAGTGATGTTTTGGATGTCTTGTGAGTGAGCAAAGGATAGATGGTGTCTGTGTGAGCTTGGTGGCTGATTTGAGAGATAGACAAAAGTATGGAATGTGTGTATGAATATTTGGTCATGTTGTTGATGTGGTGACATAGTTGTTGCTAAGGAGTGAAGAGTGATCCAAAAGGTGGCTTTAGATGTATTGAGTATGCAAATCTAAAGAGATTTGATATACTTTATATCTCCATTAGATTGGTAGGCAATCAATGTTTAGGAGATGTTATATTATTATATTTTGTTATGGTTTTTCAACACCTAGGGGGTTGTAGCCTCCTTTCAAGGTGAAACTTGCTAAATATCTAGTTGTTGTGGTAGCTCAGTTAGATAGGTGTAGTAGCTCCTTGTGGGATTACAATCTCACTAAAATAAGGGTGGTAGTTCCTTGATTAGTTATAGCTGGTCTAAATTGGTTATTATTATATGATAGTATTCTAATTGCAAGTTCTAGTGGGTTTTCTACCTCAAGAGGCTTTCCCACATATGTCATGTGTTATGTGCTTGATCTTGCATTGTTTCTCTTGTTCATTGCTGTGAATGATGTGTATGCTTCATGAATGCTTGTGATAATTGATTAAGATTTTGAAAGCATTGAAATTGAAGTTGGATTATATAGGCTCACTAATTCACCCCCCCTTTCAGTGAGTTTACCTCTAACAATTAGTATCAAAAAAGTCCTTTAGAGGAAACATAACTGCTTGAAAGAGATCCTAAGTGGTACAAAGATGGCTAAAAAATTGAGGAAAGATAATCTTGAGTTGAGATCAATGGTTAAAAGTATTGAATAACAAATTAGTCATATTAAAGAGAAATAGTGTAGAATGAAGTATGACATGGTTAAATAAGCTAAGAGGGATAAGGAGACTATCCAATTTCTCAATATTCATTTAGGGGATGCATGTTTAAGCATGAAAGCTAAAGAAGTTGAATATGTTCAATTGAAGACTAATCTTGTTTCCCTGAAATATGAGTATGAAAAGGTCATAATCAAGATATACAAGTTGAACAAGCTGGAAAAGAAGCATGGGAAGCCTAAGTATGTCAAGGAGAATGCAATATTTGAAAGCAATGCAAGAAGGTGTATTAGACAACCAAATTCTTCAAGGTATGTTAGTTTATTCCATGGTCATTGTTATATATGTAATAAGTATGGTCATAAAGCTAAGGAATGTAGAAGGAAGTCAGCTAATTATGGACATTCATAGAGCTATGGTAGAAGGAGTTTTTAGCCAAAAATTGATCACAGTTCAAATATTTCAAAAGGTATGAATGATGTTATTTATTTCAATTGTCATAAGAGTGGTCATATGGCAAGTTTCTACCCAAGTAGAGTCAATAGGTCCTCAAGGTATCTCAAAGGACATGAAGCTTCCATTGTGCATAAGAAAGGTCATTCTTGGTTATGGAGACCAAATTTTATCATTGCTAATCAGACTAGTCAAAAGGTTGATAAGAAAGTTGCTCTAGATGAAAGTGTTGCAGATTAGTTTAAGCTCAAAAGTCAAGAAAGTAAAATGACTACAAAGAAGAATAAGGTTGGTAAGAAAAAGGATGATAAATCTTCTAAGAGTGATAAGACTAAGTTTAAAAATGGTTTGTTTGCCATGCCAAACATGAAGGAAAGATAAGATTTTTTGTTGATTGCATTTGTTATCAAGTCTAAAGAAAAGAATGAAGGGACCGAGCTCAAAGAGAAGCCCAAGGTACTAGTTGAGGATAATCCTGAGGTATGTAGGGATCTAAGTGAACATTCTATTGTTGCTAACCAAGTTTCATGTAGAGAACATTAGTTGTCTATCCTAGTAATGAGGTTCCAAACTACAAGGTAGATTCTTTAGATGAAAAGGTATGTCATGAATATATGTTGTCTCCATGTATTGTCAATCCAATCCTAGAAGAAAAGGAGAATGTTGTAGTGGATGAGTGAGTTGTTTATCTTAAAACTAAGAAGAAGAAGAAGAACTATAAGTATCAGATAACCAAGGAGGAGATGGAATATAAGGAGTTGTGGGAAACTCCTAGTTTTACATGATTTTAGGACATTGTGAAGTAGGCTGTCTCTGCCTATGCTTCTTAGGAGACATCTTTCTTGTGGAGAAGCAAGTTTGTGTGCTCAAGATCATAATGACAAATAAATACAAAGGTATGTTGATTTTTTATTGGTATTTTAGACCAATGCTATTTTGGTATAGAATTGATGATCCTATGTTGCCAAGAATTATGTTGATCATTAGAAGGTCATTGGTTAAGAGGAACAAAATGTTCATGAGCTTGTTCTAGAGGTTTGTAAAAGAGCTATTGTACAGGTTTAGAATGGGTGTTTGCAAATGGCATAATGAGATTGATGAAATGTCAAGAAGAGTTTGATGCTCAAAAAGGTCTGTTGAACTTATTATAGCTTGCTCTAAGTGGTTTTGTGGTCTGAAGGTATGTTGAAGTTTTTTGAGTGCTCTTAGTTTTTTTAGTTTTGGCTTAATGGCAAGCATGCCTAAAATGGGTTATAGGATGTATGGGTTACCAAAGATGTGGAATCTCAAATCTTGGTCCAAAAGTGTATAATGGTTGTTTCTAGGTGTACAAAAAGTTTCAAAGGTGGTTGTTGACCAAAAGGAGGTTTGTTGACTCTGTTTGTTTTAAGATTTTAGGGTTTTAGGCTATGATAGAAAATCGGTTTGCCTTATGATTTGAGGTATAATAATTCTTAATATATTAAATGGGCCAAATGGGTTGTCAAATAAATCTTCATAGAAATTTGAAGGTTTGTGTATTTCAAGTTATTTAAGTTTTTGTCAAGATGGAAGCCTAATTGGCTAGTAGGTTTGTGAAGGAAGTATGTTGTAAAGGATTAGATAGGTAATTAAAATTGGTGTGATTGAGGGGGAATATGAATGTGATCCATATATTATGTTTCATGTATTGAAGGTGAATCTAATGAAAGCTATGCACTTTGTAAGTTCTAGGTAGGGCTATAAGAAGTCTAGACATGCATAGTAATGAAGATGTGATGTTTTTGCTCAGTTTATCCAAAAGAGAAAGGCATGAGTGTTTAAAGGATAATTCTCAAGTTTGTTGAGATCATGTGTCTTTTTTGGTGAGTGGCATGAAATTTTGTTGGTGGTCTTTGAGGTGGCTTGAGAGAAGAGGCTAGTAAGCCTATGTGGTGATTCTTCATGGTGTATGGAGATCTGAAGATGCTTAAGATGTAAAATGGCTCAGAGATCTTAGGAAGAGTCAATTTCAAATGTTTATTGGTGATATACATTATGTTTTAGTGTTTTGTGTGTTATTTCTTGGTTGCAATGCTTGGTTGAATAAGTGTGTTGTCATCTAGCAAGAGGAAGTTGTCAAAGACAAGAAGAGTTAGGCTCAGGGTAAGGGGGAGTTTATAATATATTTATAATATGGTCTTATCCTATTGATAGTATTTTTATGTTCTCAGGATCAGTTGGTTCCCAATTTTTCATTGTGTTAAAGGGGTAGAAAGTTCCTATTGTTAGAGTATTTGAAGAGAGAAAAGAAAGGTGAGATGTATATTGTTTTATGATGGGTGTTGACATAAATGACAAAGGGGGAGATGTTTAGAGAGTTATCAATTATGTTATGGAGGTGTCCAGGTGAGTGGATGAAGTGCTTTGATAGTTTAAGTGACAATGATAAAGTGTGCAATGTGCTTGTCCTAATATGCTTGAAGTAAGCTTGGTTGATCTTTTATTTTGGCATGGTTAAGGATGATTAGGGATGAATATGATGATTTTATGATGTGAAAGAGGTCCCATAAGAGGTATTATATGATTTGAGAGATTGTGTTCATGAGTGGAATTCATCTAATAGTCCATAGTTTTCATCTATACCTTTTGGGTCCAGTGGTAAAGAAATCTAAGTGAGTAGATTGATGAAGTTAACATTTGCATGTGTGGATGAGTCATGGGTAATTAGTCATACAGTTGTGATAAAAATAGTCCCAAGCTGATATGGTTCAATTTTATTGTCATGTGATTAAGCACAACCAAATTTATGTGGGTGAAAATTTAGATTCTTAGACATAATTCACTAAGCTTCCATGCTTAGCCAAATTTGCAAAGGAGCTCAAGCAGAGCCAAGTAAGCATATTGATGTAGTAATATTTTGCACATGTGGAATTTTTATAAGGATTTGATAATATGGGTCTATTTAATTTTTTCCTAGTTACTATGCACCAAATTTTAGGTCATGCGATGAAGTACAAAAAAAGATATATAAGTGCAAAGTTGACCTCTCAAGTAGTTTGACTGTGTTTTCTAAGTTCAAATAGAGCCAAGCAAGAAGTTTGATGATGTTATATTTCACATGCATTAAGGTGTTAGAAGGAAATTATCACATGGTTTTTTTAATTTTTATGCTTGGTTATTATGAACTAAATTTTAGGTCATGTAATGAAGCGCATCAAAAGATATGCATGTGCAAAATTGGCTTTCTAGGCATTGTTGGCTCTGTGGCAAAAAAATTGAGTAGGCATATTAATGTAATTATATATCACATGTATGAAGGTTTCAATATAAAATTGATATATGGTTGGATTCCCCTATGAAAGGTGATCTTATGGCTCAAATATTAGATCATGCATCTAAGCTTAACAAAAGTTATTGAGGTTCAAAGTTGGCTTATTTAGATAGATTGCAATGGTTTCCCTAGTCAATTTTGCACAAGGTAAAGTTTGAGAAAATATTAAGGAGATCGATGGAGTGCAATTTATCTCAGATTTTAGGAAGTAGTGATATGGTAAGATGTGTTTGAGGTTTAACACTGAGCAAAGGTTAATGATAAGGATCTAATGGTTTGCATTTAATCATGTGATTGAGATCGATGGTGTGAGTGGAGTGAAAGTGGTCAACTTGTTCAAAGTTTAACATTATTAAAGATTGAGCTCCTTATAATAAGATCAATGGTGAGTTATTTATCTAAGCATCAAAGACATGAGATGATGGAAATGTGTTTAAGGTTTAACTATGACTGTTGGCATTTTAATTTTGTAAAGGAAAAAATAGTACTTTGTATTTTGGCTATAACTTTTAATCCAGGATAAATTTGATGGTGTTATAAAAATAAAAATTATAGAAGACTCCATGATGAATCTAGTGAACCTAGTTATATGGTATGATTTTTTGTATAGTGAAAGATATTATGATCCAAATTTGACTGTGTTTGACCATGGACTATAAGTGACCCGAAAAGGATAATTGAGATTGTGCTGATGTTGTTTTGATGTTTCATGATGAATTAACTATTGGAGAGTGTTGTAGACTCCATGATGATAATATGTATGGATTTTAAAAGTGTGATAAATCTATATTGATTATAAACAATTCTTAACAAGTTTAATGTGTGTTTATTCATGGTGTTCCTGTATACAAGGTCATTATTTGAGTTGATTGAGGATACGTAGAGGTGAGTCAACTTGACTGTGATCATTTAAGGATGTGAAGGAGTCATATGGAGTAGACCTATGTAATTGAAAATGGTCCTATGATATTGTTTTACTTGATGAAGTACTAAATGGGTGAATAGGTATCCATGAGACCTATAAGGGCTTTTAAGGCCTAATTGAAAGATATTGCTTCTTAAGGGTGACCCATGGGTGTTATGGCTGACCTATGTGGATGGTATTAATCTATGTCTCAATGTGATGGATGCATTAAGGGTTAAGTCATGCCTATTGACTGACCAAGATGGTGATGATAATGAATTCTCTATAAATAGTGAAACCAAATATGATGGTTTTTAGACTTGTGAGAGGCTTTAGTGAGCACATATAGCATTAGTGTGAAGGAAAGAAGAGAGGGTGTGTGCCTAGTGGATGTATTAATGAGTAGATAAATTTGAGGATTATGTGTATGACCTATAGGTTATGTTTCTTATATCATAATAGTGATCTTACAGATTGAGGATGAATGAAGAGGTCTAAAGTGATCCAAAAGGATGTTTTGGATGTCTTGTGAGTGAGTGAAGGACAAATGGTGTCTATGTGAGCTTGGTGACTGATTTGAGAGATAGATCATAATATGGATTGTGTGTATGACCATTTGGTCATGTTTTTGATATGGTGACAAAATTATTGCTAAGGAGTGAAGAGTGATCTAAAAGGTGGATTTGGATGCATTGAGTGTGCATAGTTGAAGAGAGCTGATATACTTTGTATCTCCACTAGATTGTCAAAAAATTAGTGTTTAGGAGATGTTCTATTCTTAGATGTTGATGTGGTTGCTCAAAATATAGGTGTTGTAACCTCATTGCAAGGTGAAACTTGTTAAATATCTAGTTATTATGGTAGCTCAGCTAGACAAGTGTAGTAGCTCCTTATGGGATTACAATCTCACTAAAATAAGGAATGGTAGTTCCTTGATCAGTTGTAGCTGGTCTAAATTGGTTCCTGTTATTATAGGATAGTAGTCCAATTATAGGTTTTAGTGGGTTTTCTCCCCCAAGAGGGTTTCCCACATATGTCATGTGTTATGTGCTTGATCTTGCATTATTTCTCTTGTTCATTGTTATGAATGATGTGTATGCTTCATGAATGCTTGTGATAATTGATTAAGAGTTTGAAAGGATTGAAATTGAATTTAGATTATCTAGGCTCATTGATTCACCCCCCCCTCTTAGTGATTTTACCTCTAAGAATATTTAACTTTCTTGTAAGTAATGTCATAGTCATATCCCATTACCTTGGTTACCCACTTCTATTGTTTAGTCTAAGAGATTATTTTATCTAATAAGTACTTGAGGTGATGGTGATCATTTTTGGTGTGAAACTACCTCCTAGTTAGGTATGGGCACCACTTGTTGATGTTATGTGGTATAACTAACATCTCTTTCTCATGTGGAATGAGAATTTTATCGTATAAGTGATTTGCTAGTGAGTGCCAGGGGTTGACCCCCTTGCATTTATAAAACTCCTATACCACTTCTTAAGGCATCACTTTTGATGAAAAATGGCTTAGAGATGTTGGACATAGCCATAATAGGTGTAGTTCACATTGCATGCTTAAGCAATTCAAAGACTATTTCTTCTACCTTAGAACACTAAAAGGCTTATTTTCCTTAACATGGTCATTAATGGAGTGACAATTTTTATATAGTCTTGGACAAACTTTATATAATACCCAGTCATGCCCAAAAATCCATAAAGTCTCTTAAGCAATTTGGGTTTAGACTAATTTACATAGCCTCTATTTTTTAGGATCCAATTTGATGCCTTCCATAGAGATGATGTGTCCAATATACTTAGTTTCCTTTTGGCCAAAAGCTCTCTTGGACCATTTAGAACATAAGTGGTTGTCATTAAAGAGTTGGAAGTTATGGTCCAAATGTACCAGATGCTCTTCCCAAGTAATGATATAGACAAGGATGCCATCAAAGAACACCATGATGGATTAACATATAAATGATTGAAATATCTTGTTCATTAAACCTTAAAATGTTGATGGATCATTGATGAGGGTAAATGGAATGACACTAAACTCATAAAGGCCATCATGAGTTTGAAAGGTTATATTTGGAATATCATATTCCTTGATGTGGATCTAGTGATAATTTGATCATAAGTCAATATTTGAGAAGAAGTGAGCTCTAAGAAATTTATCCAACAACTCATCAATCAATAGAATGGGAAAATTTTCCTTGATAATGAGTTTGTTGATGGTGAAAAAGTCAATTTAGAGGTGGGAATACCCATATTTTTTCCATACCATCAATAAAGGATATGATTAAGGACTGATGTTGGTCTTGATGACTCCATCTTGCATTAATTTTTTAATTTTTTCTATTTAATTCTTCTATAGAAATTGGTGCTAATAAGGGTGTATGTTTGGAGATAAACTATCTAAAATCAGTTGAATCAAATGATCTTTGGGCCATTATGAGGGTAACCCTTTAGTTTCATTAAAAAAAATTCATGCTTGGATAAATATTCTTATCAATTTGGTTGATGGTTGGAATCAAAGGTTTTATTGAACTTAAAGGCACAAAACTGGGTAAAAATCCCACGGGGTCCCTTTTTTTAACAACTAGTCCATGCAGTGAGACTTGATGATTTTTTATAGCCTAGTTTGAGGTCTATTAATTTATAGTTATGGTCCTTATTAGTGAATTACATCCATAGATATGTAAAGTTTTATATAATAAGGCCTAGTTTCTAAATCCACTTTACTCCTAAAACTATGTCATAACCTCCTAGAGGTAGAACAAACACATGTGATCTACAATTATAGTCCCCTATTAAAATGAAAACATTATTGTGACGATCATGAATTCAAAACTTAAACAAGGATAAACATACCAAACAACCTATTTACATTTCCTTAGATCAATGAAGTAATGTGTACTTTTAGACTCAATGAGAATGGTGAGGTGGTGTTCCTTAAAATACTCCTTTACTCTCATAGTGTGAGGAGTGGCTACCCCAGTCAAGTCATGCACTAAAATTTTGAGGTACGACTTTGTGTTACTAAATTATTTGAGATAAAGTTCCTTATTATGGGAATCTTAAGCATCTTCACATTATTCATCATCTAGTGATGACTTGATATCCAAAAAATACAAATTTTGTTCAATGAAATTGTGACCTATGGATAATTTCTCATCACAATTGTAACATATCCATTTTTCGTAATGAGTGTGCATTTTCTCCTCCATAAGGAATTTAATGCAAGTGACTTTTAGAGGAGGGTTTGTGACTAACCATGGTGCTATAAATGTCTTAAAATAATCAATATTAGAAGATTGATGTTGGGAGATATAATATCTTCTATAATCTTGGCAAATCCTAATGCTTCCATTATTTTCTCTAGTTTAAACATCTTGACCTCCATGTGAAATATTTGAACCCGCTAATGAAATAAATATTTAAAAAATAATCATTTAACCCTTCGATTTTGTTGGCTGAATTTCAAATTCATGTTGATATTCACAAAATGTTATGGCTTGTTGTAGTTTTGTCAGGGTGTTGGTGAAACCATCACAATCACTAAGACCAAATCAAACCAACAAAATCTTGAAAAAATCATTCAAAGTGGATTTTGTATAAGATTTTTGATAGTAGCAGATCCACTAGACAACTTTCTTCTCTAAGTAAAATGATGCAATGGATACCTTATCTTCCTCGAATGTATTATGTAAGATAAAACACTATTCGACATGGTAAATATAGTTGGTTGGTTCTATACCATCATATTTTGGAAAGTTCAATTTAGTGTCACATGGCATGTTTCAAGATATAAATATACCTTAAAAATTATAGTCACCCTTAAGTCTATTGGAGAGCATTGTATTTTGTGCTTTGAATGATTGATATCATGTAGTTGCTCATTCGACTTAGTGAGTCTAGAGTCAATATAAGATTTAAATTTAGCTCAAAGTTCCTCAATGTTTTGTGCCATGGCTTGGATTATCACATGGGTGACAATCATTGACTAGAGGGGTCAGGGGGTGCCTAAAAATGTTGACTGAATCTATATGTTAAAATGATTGTATTTAAGAGACAATCACATTGGTAGAATTTAACAAGGGTGATTTTTTTTGAGGTTGTAGGTGACCAGTAAATTAGTATGGGATTTTTTTAAAAAAATTTTAAATACCCATTACAATTACCATCTTAAAGAGAAAATCACAATGGTGTATATACCTTATGGGCTAAAAAAAATTATATATATATATATATATATATATATATATATATATATATATATATTTCTTTTCTAATGGTTGGCTACTGTAATTAGTTTAGGTATTTTTTTTTAATGTTCTGATCCTTCTTGATACTATAATGAGTTTAGGTAACCATTATTAAACATATTGATCCTTATTTAAGCTCAAGTTACTTTGTTTCCATCAACTAACATATTCTGATATTATTTTCTAACTATTGATTGTTATTTTAGTTTTAGAATTTGATTATTGACTATAGGATTTCTAGGGTTATAAGGAAGGATACTACATGGTGTGTTTGGTATATGAGATTATAAATATAATAATCTCATTCATAAAATAGTATTGGATAAATATTTCAAATCATCAACTATGGAAATAACCCTTATGTA